>JAAAKD020143892.1:8278-22112 GCA_010014825.2 Danaus melanippus | reverse complement strand
AAAAGAAATAAAGCTGGTCGAAGAGAATTTACAGATGACGATCTTGGCTATATTGAAGTCATTGATTGTTTAAAAAAATCAGGCATACCCATAAAAGATATTGCTCAATTTATTGATTGGTGTATGGAGGGCGATTCAACACTTGATGAACGTTTAGATTTTATGAAAACACACGAAGAGCAATTAGAAGAAAAAATTAAAGTTTTAGAAATGAATTTGGCCTTTTTAAGATGGAAAATTTGGTACTATCAAACAGCATCAGAAGCAGGCACTGAAAGTATCCACTTTATTCCGGGAACAACACAAGTTAAACCAGAGATAAGAGATATTTTCAAATAATATAAAAAAAACAAAACGTATTTTTTACGTTTTGTTTTTTTATTTTTTCTTAGTTGGAAAATTTATGAGAAATAGCGACAGAAAGACGACAAAAATACCTAACTGTTGGAATCCTAAAAATGAAACGCCTAGGAATAAAGTAGAAATTAAAATAGCGGTGACAGGTTCAAGCATTCCAAGCATACCAACAATATGAGGTTCTGTATATTTTAGACTATTGATATAAAGAGAGTAAGCTAAGAGCGTTCCAACAACAACGATGAGGCTGACCAAAAGTAAATCAGTCTGATCAAAATTTTTAGGTAAATTTGTGACTGGATGTAAGAAATTAGAAATGACACCACCAATTAATAAGGCCCAAGCAACAAGGCTTAAAGGAGAGTGTTCTTTGATAAGTGGACATGGAATAAGAGTGTAAGCACAAACACCAAGGGCGGATAAAAGCCCCCAAACAAGAGCAGAAGCTGAAAAACTAAGTTCTCCAATATTTCCATTGGTCACAAGCAGAAAAACACCAATTAAAGAAAGAAAAATGGCAATAATATCAAGACGACGTGGAATTGCTTTACTTTTGATAGCTAAAATAATAATAATGATGGAGGGACCTAGGGATTGTAAAATAGTTGCAATAGCTGCATTTCCGTAATAAACAGATAATAGAAAAGAAGATTGTGCAAAAAGTACTCCGAAAATCCCAAAAGCTACAATTCTTAGACTTGATTTTACAGAAGACCAGACACTAAAGATGTTGTGTTTAGTAATTGCTAACCAAGCAAGTAACAACAAGCTTGAAAAGAGCATGCGCGTGGTAACTAGCCAACCTGGCTCAATAGAACAACGATTAAAGAGGAGTCCAGCAATAATACTACTAATCCCAAAAAACGCGGCTCCCAAAGAAGCGTAAATAATTCCTTTAAATTTAGTCATATATGTACCATGTGTTGAGTTTTTTTGTTTTTGACATTTTTATCCTCAATTTCTAAATATATTATCTTCCTATAATCATTATATATAAATTACAGGGCATAGTAAAATATTCACTGGAAATGGTATAAAAGAATAAAAAAAGCACTAATTAATTGGATTAGTGCTTTTTAATCTTCAACTCCATAAATTTCAACTTTGTAACCAGTAATATTAAGACCACTAGCTTTTCGAGCGGCCTCCATTAGGGGACGAAAATCAAAATTATCTACATTCATAATCTCACCTGTCGTTTTATTGACAACATGATAATGAGGCTCTCCGTAGTAGTCATATCTTCTTTTACTACCGTCATTTATAGCAATCACTAACTCACTATCAACCAATTTATCAAGGGTATTATAGACCGTTGCTAAGCTAATATTTTCCAAATCTTCGTGAATTTGCTCTGCCGTTGGGTGAGTTTGATGTTTTATCAGGTATTCTAAGACAATGAGACGCTGTGGTGTAGCTTTTAAACCATGAGATTGTAATAGTTCTTTTAAGTCTTGTTCCAAAATCAGCACTCCTATCTTTATTATTTATTTTATTATATCATCAACAGAAAATCATTTCAATGACTTGACATTTGTTTAGAATCATTCTAAAATATAGTTTAGAATGATTCTAAAAGGGTGAGATAATGAAAGAAAAAAATAACTTAATTCAAAGAAATAATATTGTCAGGGCAAGTATTATGGGAGCAAATGACGGGATTATTTCGATTGCAGGGATTGTCATTGGTGTCTCTGGCGCAACCTCTCATATTGGGACAATTTTACTGGCAGGTTTTGCCGGAACTTTAGCAGGTACAGTCAGTATGGCAATGGGAGAATATGTTTCGGTCAGTTCGCAACGTGATGCTCAGGAAAAAATTATCCAAGAACAAAAAGTAGCACTTGCTACTAATTATCAAAATGAATTTGATTTTGTTTATCAAAAATATAGAGCAGATGGGATTTCTAATGAACTAGCTCATAAAGCAACGGATGAGATGATGAAAAAGGATGCTTTAGCAACAACGGTTCGTGAAAGACACGGTTTTACAATTGGACAAGAATTGAGTGCTAAAGGAGCAGCAATTGCCTCAATGCTCTCATTTCCAACTGGAGCGCTTTTGCCTATGCTAGCCATTTCTTTAATTCCTAAAAGTTGGAGTGCTTTGGCAACATTTATTTCCGTACTAATCGCTCTAGGATTTACAGGTTATGCCGCCGCTTATTTAAATGGTGCTGATAAAAAACATGCAACTTTTAGAAATATTATTGCTGGGATTCTAACGATGCTTGTTACTTATGTAGTGGGTTTGCTCTTTAAACAAGGAGGTTTGTGATGAAAAAACAAACAATGACAATAGATGAAAAATTAAATAGTGTCCGTGCGGGAGTCTTGGGTTCAAATGATGGAATTCTTACAGTTGTTGGTGTGCTCTTTTCGGTTTCCGCAGCTTCTGGAAGTAGCTTTGCTTTACTGATTGCTAGTTTGGCAAATTTGATTTCTGGTGCTTTTTCAATGGCTTCTGGTGAGTATGCAAGTGTCAGTTCTCAATCTGATAGTGAGAAAGTTGTGGTTCAAGAAGAAAAAATATTACTGAAAAAAGATTTTAAAAATCAAAAAGCAGCAGTGAAAGATTTTTATATTGAAAAAGGAATCAGTACGGAAACTTCAGCAGAAATTGCTAATGAATTACTTGCTCGAAAACCTTTGGAAACTGTTCTGTCAGTAAAATATGATATTACTTTAGGACATTATATGAATCCTTGGCAAGCAGCAGGTTCATCATTAATTTCATTTACGATTGGTGGACTTTTTCCTTTACTAACCATGATTTTAGTTAAGGGTGCTTGGCAATTTCCAGCAACAATTTTTGCAACAATGCTTGCAATGGCCTTAACTGGAATGATTAGTGCTAAGCTTTCTGATGGCTTGGTAATTAAAGCAATTCTTAGAAATATTATTATTGGTTTACTAACAATTTTTATTCATTATTTTATTGGTCGGATTTTAGGTTAATGAATTTAGGCTTAGTTAAACACTTTTGTTATAATTATAGATAGGACTTATGATTATTAAGAAAGAGGCTGACAAATGGATGATAATACTAAAGAATTAGAAAAATATTGGGATGAGTTTTCTCAAGAATATGAAGAAATTCAAAATGAAAGCTTGGTTGATATTGGTCAGCGATTACAGGAATTTTTGGTAGCTGAAAAACTTTTACCAACAAGTCAATTTTTAGATTTAGCTGGTGGGACAGGAAAATATATTCCAAACTTTTCAAATTTTACTAACAACTATCATCTTGTTGATCTGTCAGCAAAAATGTTAGAATTTGCCAAGAATAAGTCAGCTGATTCAAATAAAATTACTTTTACGCATCAAGAACAAAATAAATTTTTAAAGAATACAAAAGAAAATACTTATGATTTTGTGTTTTCAGCCATGAATCCTGCGTTGGAGTCAAAAGAAGCCTTAGTAGAATTAAATCGGATTGCCAATGGAAATGTTGGAATTTTACGCTTGATTTTTGACGAGGATAATCTCTTTAGTCAGGTCGAGCAATTGTATTTACCCAATCAAGAGCAGAATAAAGAAGAGCAGATGTTGCTTTATAAGGCATGGTTAGAGGAATTAGGCTGGGAATTTAAAAGTAAGAAATTTAGATTCTTTTTATCGGAAAAAGTAAGTTCACAGTTTTTCTATGATTATTTCTCTGATGAGCTTTCAAATACAGAAATAATGGCATTGAAGCAATTATTTTTTAGTGAAACAGAAATTCGAGAGATGGAAAGATTAGTGATATTTGAGTTATTATATTGGGAAAAATGCTAGGTTTAATCCTAGTTTTTTTATTTCTCAATTCTTTTAGTTGTAATTTATTTATTTTAGTACTATAATTGATTAATCAATGATTGACTAATCAATTAAGAAAGGAGAAATAAATTATGAAGCTTGAAAAAGTCAGCCAATTACTCTATCAACTCAAAACTGTAAATCAAGAAATGACAGCAAAATTTGAGAAGTCAACGGGCTATAGTATTACTCGTTATCAACTTATGATGATTTTAAAATGTAAAGGTCGTTGCTCTCAAAGTCAATTACAAAATGAATTAAAAATTGATAGTGCTGCTGTAACAAGACATTTAAAACTACTTGAAGAAAAAAATCTTGTCAAAAGAGAGCGCAATAAAGAGAATAATCGAGAAGTATTTGTCGAAATTACTGACAAAGCGAAAAATGATTTAGTGCTTTGTGCAAAAAAACATGATGATTCTCTAGATGTAAGTCAGCAAATATTAAATATTGGGCTCAGCGATTTAGAAGAAGAACAACTTTTAGAACTACTAACGAAATTAACAAAATGAAAGAAGAAAAAATGAATAAGAACTTTAAAAATAACGATTTCTCAGACATTACTTTTGGTAGAAAATCAGTACGACTTTATGATGAAAACTACAAAATTTCTCACGAAGAAATGCTTGAAATGATTCAAGAAGCAACAACCGCACCCTCATCAGTAAACATGCAACCTTGGCGTTTTATTATTGCTGAAACAGAAGAATCAAAAACAAAATTAAAACCATTAATTCGCTTTAACACACGTCAAAATGATACTTCATCAGCCATGATTTTAATTTTTGGTGACATGCTTAATTATGAATTAGGTGAAGAAATCTATGACCAAGCTGTTGCTGAAGGAAAAATGCTTCAGGAAGTAAGAGATCAACAAATCGAAGCAATTATCCCTTATTATAAGAGCTTTTCTAAACAAGAAATGAATGATGTCGTCAAAATTGACTCAAGTTTGGCAGCAATGCAATTGATGTTGGTGGCAAGAGCTCACGGTTATGAAACAAATCCAATTGGTGGTTTTGAAAAAGACCAATTAGCAGAAGCCTTTGATTTAGACAAAGAACGCTTTGTCCCAGTTATGATTTTATCAATTGGTAAAGCAGTCGAAGAAGGTTATGAATCTGTTCGCATGAATGCTGATAAAATCACTACTTTTAAATAAAAAGGAGAAGTAATTTGACCATTTTAACAATTATTCTGTCGCTTTTGGTTGCTTTGGAATTTTTCTACATTATGTATTTAGAAACCTTTGCTACAAGCTCAAAAACAACCAGTCGTGTGTTTAATATGGGAAAAGAGGAGCTAGAACGTTCTTCAGTTCAAACGCTTTTTAAAAATCAAGGGATTTATAACGGTTTGATTGGTTTAGGATTAATTTATGCAATATTCTTTTCGTCAGCGCCACTTGAAATTGTTAGATTACTGCTTATTTATATTATTTTAGTGGCTTTGTATGGCTCTTTGACCAGTAATAAAAAGATTATATTGACCCAAGGTGGTTTAGCCATTTTAGCTCTAATTTCTTCATTTTTTTAAAAAATATTTTTAAATCCTTGACAAGTCTCATAAAAAGTTTTACAATTATTTTCAACATCAGAAAAGTAACTCTATATCAGAATTTTTTCAGGAAGTCTGCGGTTGTGCGAGCAGATAAATTCATCAGAGCGAATGGGCTGATTTGAAAGTCGAGAACGATTTGTTTTTCGCAATTTGATTTGAAACAATAAAAATCACGGATGCTCCCGATACCAAGCGACTTGTTGTTAGACGAGGGAAAGAAGAGGATTTTTCGAGTATTTTTATGGTACTCTTAACCTCTTAAATTACGGTGGCACCGCGTGACATACGCCCGTAGAGTAGTTGATACTCTACGGGCTTTTTTGTATTTTATTGAAAGGATTACTAAAATGAACCAACGATGGCAAAGCTTAAATTTTAAATACTAATGATCAATGAGAAACCTTTCTCAGACTTATAGATAGAGAGAATATATGAGAAAAATTAAAGAGATTTCAGCAGACACCATGACTCCAATTTCGGTTTATCTTCGCCTGAAAGGAAAAAATAAAGTCATTTTAGAATCCATTCCCAGAGAAAACGATCAATCTCGTTTTTCAATTATTGCGTTGAATCCAGTGAAGCACATCAAATTTACTGACGGAATTTTAAGCGTTACTGACGAAATCATCAGCGATGAAAATCCAATGGAATTTCTAGAAAAAATAGTTTGTCAAGCAGAAAGTACTGACGAAAATTTAGACTTGCCTTTTACAAGTGGTGCGATTGGATATGCTGGATTTGATACCTATGGTATTTTTGAGGACATTCAACCAAAACTGCCAGATTCAATTGGAACACCAGACATGTATTTTATGTTATACGAATCCGCCTTAATCTTTGACCACAAACGAGAAAAATTGATTCTTGTGGAAGACAATACTTACAGTCAACGTACGGAAAATGATTTACTGACAGCTTTGTCAGCAAATATTGAGTCATTATCTTTACTGACAGAAGCAGAAAATGAACTGACAGAATTAAATAAACTGAATTTCGTCAGCAATATGTCTCAAGAACTTTTTGAAGAAAAAGTTACTAAAGCAAAAGAACTGATCAGAAATGGTGACATGTTCCAGATTGTTTTATCACAACGTTTAACAGCCGATTTTACTGACAACCCTTTTAATTATTACAGAAAGCTTCGGGTTGAAAATCCATCATCGTATATGTACTTTATGGAATTCGATAATTTTCATGTCATAGGCAGCTCACCAGAGCGTTTGGTTGCTGTTCATGGCAATAAAGTTTCAACCAATCCAATTGCCGGAACAAGAAAACGGGGGCAAACTGAATTTGAAGACCAAGCTCTTATTGAAGATTTAGAAAGTGATCCCAAAGAAGTCGCTGAACACAAAATGCTTGTTGATTTAGGACGAAATGATATTGGTAAAATTTCCAAATATGGTTCAATCGAAGTTCCTGTTTTCATGAAAGTTGAGAAATATCGCTACGTCATGCATATTACAAGTGAAGTGATCGGCGAGCTTCGTCCTGAATTTACAGCTATGGATGCCTTACGCGCCACATTGCCAGCGGGGACGCTATCAGGAGCACCGAAGCATCGCGCCTACCAAAGAATTTATGAATTTGAAACGCAAAAAAGAGGAATTTATGGAGGAGCTATCGGTTATCTAACGAAAAATGGAAATTGCGATTTTGCAATTGCCATTCGGACAATGGTCTTGAAAGACAAGAAAGCACATGTTCAAGCAGGAGCCGGAATTGTTTACGATTCAGTACCCGAACATGAATATCAAGAAACCTTAAACAAAGCCCAAGGCTTATTGAAAGTTGGTCAATAAATAGACCCAAAAAGATGTAGAGATAAAAAATTTAACATCATCAGATAATTTTGTCAGTAATTTTTTACTGACAGAAAATAAAAAATTACTGACAGGCCTTGTCGTTAAAAATAGGAGACAAAATTGATTTTAATAATAGATAATTACGATAGTTTCACTTACAACTTAGTGCAGTATGTAGGTGCTTTGACTGATGTAGCAGTTGTGAAAAATGACGATGATTCTTTGGAAAATATGGCAGAAAAAGCAGACGCCTTAATATTCTCACCAGGCCCTGGTTGGCCTGCGGATGCTGGAAAAATGGAAACACTTATTCAGCAATTTGCAGGTCAAAAACCAATTTTAGGAATATGTCTAGGTTTTCAAGCTATCGTTGAAGTTTTTGGTGGCAAACTTCGATTGGCACATCAAGTCATGCATGGCAAGAATTCACAAGTCCGTCAGACCTCAGGAAATTTACTTTTCAATCATCTTCCCTCAAAATTTCTAGTCATGCGCTATCATTCAATTGTCATGGATGAGGCAGTCGCTTTACCAGATTTTGCAATCACAGCAGTCGCGACAGATGATGGTGAAATTATGGCTATTGAAAATGAAAAAGAACAGATTTATGGATTACAATTTCACCCAGAATCCATTGGCACATTGGATGGTATGACCATGATTGAAAATTTTGTCAACCAAGTAAATGAAAACAAGGAGTCATCAAATGAAAAATGAACTTGAAAAAGTGATGTCAGGGCGTGACATGACCGAAAATGAAATGAATATGCTTGCTAATTCAATTATCCAAGGTGAATTAAGTGAGGTCCAAATTGCCAGCTTTTTAGTAGCATTAAAAATGAAAGGTGAAGCAGCAAGCGAATTGACTGGTTTGGCTCGAGCTTTACAAAAAGCAGCGATTCCCATTCCAACAAATTTGACAAATGCGATGGACAATTGTGGAACAGGAGGCGACCGCTCATTCAGTTTTAATATTTCAACCACAGCCGCTTTCGTTTTAGCAGCTGGTGGAGTTAATATGGCAAAACATGGAAATCGTTCCATTACCAGTAAATCCGGCTCGGCAGACGTTCTTGAGGCCTTAGGAATCAATCTTTATTTACCAGCAGAAAAGTTAGCTCAAGTTTTTGATAAAGTGGGATTAGTTTTCCTCTTTGCTCAAAATCTTCACCCAGCAATGAAATACTTCACGCCAGTCCGCAGACAACTCGAAATTCCAACAATTATGAATTTGACTGGGCCACTCATCAATCCAATTCCACTTGATACGCAACTTCTTGGTACCTCACGTCCAGATTTACTTGAATTAACAGCAAATGTTTTGAAAGGTTTGGGTCGTAAGCGAGCATTAGTCATCACAGGTGAAGGTGGCATGGACGAAGCAACACCCTTTGGACTTAATCATTACGCCCTTTTAGAAAATGACAAAGTGACTTTGCATGAATTTAGAGCCTCAGACGTTGGTATTTCAGAAGTTCAACTCAATGATATTCGTGGAGGTGAAGCCCCAGAAAATGCTGAAATTTTAAAAAATGTCCTTGAAAATCAACCGTCAGCCTTTTTAGAAACGACCGTTTTAAATGCCGGACTTGGATTTTATGCCAATGGAAAAGTTGACTCCATCAAATCCGGAGTTGACCTTGCAAGAGAAGTAATTAGTACAGGAGCAGCTCTTACAAAGTTGCATGAATTACAAGCAGAACAAATTGGCTAAAAATATAGTTGAAACTCGCTGAGAAAATATGGAGAGAAAAATGATTGACCATTTAGATATTCATGTCCAAGATTTAACAAGAACAAAAAATTTTTACACAGCTGTTTTAATAACGCTTGGTGGTCATTTAATTGATGAAAGTAACATAGGATTGACTTATCAAACAGGAGAAGATCCCAATGGATATATCTGGTTTGAAATAGGAAAACCTTATCCTTTTCATTTTGCATTTCGAGCAGAAACAAATAGCGAAGTTGACGAATTTTACAAAAAAGCACTGGAAAATGGTGGAAGAGATAACGGAGCAGCGAGCCTTCGCCAAGACAATTATTACGCAGCATTTATAATTGATCCAGATGGCTATCGAATTGAGGCAGTCTGTCATACAGGGAAAGAATAAGAAAAAAATATGAATATAAAAAAAGGAAAATTTCTAGAAACAATCTTAGTAGAAAAAAGACTTGAAATTGCTAAAATGACAGAAGAACAAGTAGGAAAAGTTCGTCAAACCTACAATTTTTATAACTACTTAAAAAAACATTCTGACAAACTTCAAGTGATTGCCGAAGTCAAAAAAGCTTCGCCCAGTCTAGGTAATATTAATTTGGAAGTAGATATTGTTGACCAAGCTAAAAATTACGAACAAGCTGGTGCTGCTATGATTTCCGTATTAACTGACCCTGTATTTTTTAAAGGGAATATTGAATATCTCCGAGAAATTTCAGAAAATGTCCAAATTCCCACCCTAAACAAGGATTTTATCATTGATAAAAAACAAATCAATAGGGCAGTTAATGCAGGAGCAACAGTTATTTTACTCATTGTCGCAGTTTTTGAAAATGAATATATAAAACTACAAAACCTCTACAACTACGCACTTTCGCTAGGACTTGAAGTTCTTGTTGAAACGCATAATAAAGCAGAACTTGAGATTGCTCATCAGCTTGGTGCTAAAATTATTGGAGTCAATAACCGTAATTTAAAAACCTTTGAAGTAAGCTTGCAGAACTCATTAGATTTGATTCCCTACTTTAAAGAAGACAATGTCTATATTTCCGAATCTGGCATTTTTAGCGCGAATGAGGCCCAAAAAGTTTCCGAAGATTTCAATGGAATATTGGTTGGAACAGCACTCATGCAATCAGAAAATCTCAAAAAATCTTTGAAAGATTTAAAAGTCAAGAGGAAAACAAATGAAAATTAAAATATGTGGCTTATCCACCAAAGAAGCTGTTGATACAGCCGTAGAATCTGGTGCCACACATCTCGGTTTTATTCTTAGTCCCTCAAAACGCCAAGTTACACCAGAAAAAATTCTTCAAATCACAAACGATGTCCCAAAAGCAGTCAAAAAAGTAGGAGTTTTTGTTGATGAGCCTATTGATTTTGTAAAAAAAGCCATTCAAATTGCCCAACTCGATCTCGTTCAGCTTCACGGAAATGAAGATATGAATTACATTAATCAGCTAGATATTCCGGTTATTAAAGCAATAAGGCCAGACGAAGAATTTAATGAGTACGAAGATGTAATTTTATTATTTGATAGTCCACAAGCTGGAAGTGGTCAAGCATTTGATTGGGAATCTTTGGTGACCAGCGGTTTGAAAAATAATTTTTTCATCGCTGGCGGACTTAATGCAGAAAATGTAGCAACTGCTATCCAACATTTTCCAGATGCTTATGGTGTGGATGTTTCTTCTGGAGTAGAAACTGACGGAATTAAAAACCTTAAAAAAATAAAAAACTTTGTTCAAAATGCAAGCTTTGCCTCATCAAAGCAATTATTTACAGAGTTTTTAAGAATCACAAAAAAGCTAAATGAAAATAAGATTATCCCTGATTTAATGGGAAGTTTAGCAGTCGAACAAATAATCAATTTTCCAACAAATCCTGATGACGTTGATATTCAACTCAAAACGTCTGATTTTGAAAATTTTGAGCAATTAACAAGTTTAATGGAAGAATTAGGTTATCATCTTATTGATTTACATGAGCATAAATTTGAAAAGGATAGCATTCATGTTGGTTTTGCAAGTGTGGAGACCCTTAAAAACTATGCCGGGGTTGACTATTTGGCCATTCAACAAGAAAGAATGGAAAATGGCGAAAAATATTATCTTCCAAATGTTGAACAATCCCTTAAAATCTATCAGGCAGCAAATAGAGATGATTGGCGAGGAGGGAAGCAAAAAGATTCCTTTATTTTAGATAAGTTAATAAAGGAACAGAAGAGGAATGACAATGAATGATAATCTTATTGAAGAGGGTGTAGAGATTCGAAATGATCTCATTATTAAGTCACTTCAAAAAGAAGATATATTAGAGCTTTGGCAAATTAGTTATGGACCTAAATCTGATTTACATTGGATGTCTTTCAACGCTCCCTATTTTGAGGAGCCAATCCTGAGTTGGGAAGAATTTTCAAGAAAAATATCTCTTAAAATAAATCAACCAAATGTTGCACTTATTATCTTTCAAAATCGAATCATTGGAATGCTGTCAGCTTATTGGGAAGACGGTAAATTACAAAAATGGCTTGAGTTTGGTATAGTGATTTATGATAGCAAATTGTGGGGACGTGGAATTGGACAGGATGCCTTATCTTTTTGGTTGAAGCACCTTTTTGAAACTTATCCGAAGATTCAACACATAGGATTTACAACTTGGTCAGGAAATCAAGGAATGATGAGACTGGGAGAAAAAAGTGGTCTGAAACTTGAAGGGCAAATCAGAAAAGTTAGATATTGGCAAGAAACTTGGTATGATTCAATAAAATATGGAATTTTAAGAGAAGAACTAAAAAATAAATAAAAAAAATCAAAAGGAGCAACAACATGACCTACAACCAACCCAACAACAAAGGATTTTATGGCGAATTCGGAGGTCAATTCGTACCTGAAACCTTAATGACAGCAGTAAAACAATTAGAAGAAGCCTATGAAGATAGTAAAAAAGACCCTCTCTTTCAAGCAGAACTTAAAGAATTACTTAAAGACTATGTTGGACGAGAAAACCCACTCTATTATGCAAAACGCTTAACAGAATATGCGGGCGGAGCAAAAATCTATCTTAAAAGAGAAGACCTAAACCATACAGGAGCACACAAAATTAACAACGCCCTCGGACAAGTCCTCCTTGCCAAAAAAATGGGAAAAAATAAAGTCATTGCTGAAACAGGTGCAGGCCAACACGGTGTCGCAACCGCAACCGCTGCTGCCCTCTTTGGCATGGAATGTACGATTTATATGGGTGAAGAAGACGTTAAAAGACAAGCTCTCAATGTCTTTCGCATGGAATTACTCGGGGCAAAAGTTCATTCAGTAACTGATGGTTCACGCGTACTTAAAGATGCGGTTAATGCAGCACTTAGAGCATGGGTTGCTCAAGTTGAAGATACGCATTATGTAATGGGCTCAGTTCTTGGACCGCATCCATTTCCACAAATTGTGCGTGATTATCAAGCTGTTATTGGACAAGAAGCGCGTGCCCAATTTTTAGAAAAAGAAAATAAACTTCCAGATGCTTTAGTAGCTTGTGTCGGTGGAGGTTCAAATTCTATGGGACTTTTTTACCCTTTCGTTAATGATGAATCAGTTGCCATGTATGGTGTTGAAGCTGCTGGTCTTGGGATTGATACACCACATCATGCGGCGACAATTACTAAAGGCCGCCCCGGTGTTCTTCACGGAACACTCATGGATGTCCTTCAAGATGAAAATGGTCAAATCTTAGAAGCCTTTAGTATTTCAGCCGGTTTAGACTATCCAGGAATCGGCCCAGAACACTCTTATTTCAATGCTGTTGGACGAGCAAAATATGTTGATATTACAGATGGAGAAGCACTTGAAGGTTTTAAAATCTTATCTAGAACTGAAGGAATTATCCCAGCACTAGAAAGTTCTCATGCTATTGCCTATGCAGTCAAATTAGCAAAAGAATTAGGACCAGATAAATCAATGATTGTTTGTCTTTCAGGACGTGGTGATAAAGATGTGGTTCAAGTTAAAGAGCGGCTTGAAGCAGAAAAAGAGGTGAAAAAATGAAAACTTTACAAGCAACTTTAAGCAATAAAAAAAATAATTTTGTCCCTTATATCATGGCTGGTGACCATGAAAAAGGCTTAGAAGGTCTTAAAGAAACTATTCAACTTCTTGAACAAGCTGGGAGTTCCGCTATTGAAATTGGCGTTCCATTTTCAGATCCAGTTGCTGATGGCCCAGTCATCGAACAAGCAGGTTTGCGTGCTTTAGCAAGAAATGTATCACTTTCAAGTATTCTTCAAACCTTAAAAACAATTGATACAAAAGTTCCTCTAGTAATTATGACCTATTTCAATCCCGTTTATCAGTTTGGAATTGAAAAATTTGTTGTAGCTCTTGAAGAAACACCAGTTAAAGGCCTTATCATTCCTGATTTACCTAAAGAGCATGAGGGCTATATCAAACCATTTATCAATGATAAAGATATCTGTTTAGTCCCTCTGGTTTCATTAACCACCCCACTTTCTCGGCAAAAAGAACTTGTAGCCGATGCTGAAGGATTTATCTATGCCGTTGCAATCAATGGGGTAACTGGGAAAGAAAATGCTTATAGTAACCAG
>JAAAKD020142920.1:5257-22295 GCA_010014825.2 Danaus melanippus | reverse complement strand
GGTTTTAGGAATAAAACAATGAATTAATTACATATTTACTTTTATGAACAAAAACAAAAACTAAGTCAGAACAGGTACATATTATGATAGTAATAAGTACAAACTAATAACAACTTTAAATTATTTTGAAAAAACACATAACGTATATGTATATCTGAATATCTCAATCTCTATCATATTTATCTAACTGAATCAGTAGTTTTCTATTTGGGATTTAACAACGAAATACAAACATAATGGTTACATAAGCTAGTGTAACTTAATAATTATTTATCTTGGTTTAAAAGTAAAAAAAAAGTCAATTAAATGTAATTGATTAATAGGTAAGGTGCCTAAAAAAACCATTTCACTTGTTACAACACGGATTGCTATTGTGGCATTAAGCATTATAAAGTAATCCTGATGATCTGCAGGTAAATTTTATTGTCGAGATTTTTTCTGACAATTTCATTTTTTGAATCCTTGTCCTCCAGTTAACGACAATTTTTCCGACTACTTCTTGAAGTCTTACATCTTTATCCGTAACAACTTCTTCTATCTTTATAAAATCTTCAGAGCATGCGGCGAACTGATTTATGATGTAAAGCTGTTTTAGTATTCCTATTTTGGTACCTAGTGGGTAAAATTCATTGTAGTTTACATCTATCACAACTGCAATTAAACTTTTTGGGTCAGTTTTAGCTCTGTCAATATCTGGTACTTTCAGTCTTACATTTTGGCCCACTTCTGCATTTGATTATTTATCAGCTGACATGGTTTTCATCTTTTCAGCTTGGTTTTTTAAATTAATTTTGATTTGGTTCTTATTGATTGAATAGATTCTATCTTGTTTGGTATTTGATCTTGTTCAGCTTGAATAACGCTTTTTGTTTTCTAATCGGTTTGTATTTGAATAGTTAGATTACTATCATCGGTAATTTGTTTTTCTGTGTTCTGTTCCAGTTCAATAATTTCTTTTTCGTGTTTTTTTATTTATTTATTTAAGGTCGCTTTTTAAAAACAAGGTCATTAACGACCACAGTTATACAATTTAAATTAATTTATACATTTTTATCATTTTAAGAAACTTTAAAGTACATTTACTATTAAGACAATCGTTTAAATTAGTGGATACATGACAAATTTATTTTTCATCATCATAAGCGGTACAATATTCGAAAAGATGAAACACTGTTAAGTTTAAGCCATATTTACATTAAGTTCTATTATTATTTGTAATTAAATGAGTATGAGTCATATTTGTATGACCAATACGTAATCTTGTGATAGCAACTTGATCTTTTCTACAAGTGAATGAAGAAGGGGATTTATCAAAGATACTATTTCGGATACCGAAGAGTTTCGATGTATTATCTATTTTCCAGCTTATATTCCAGCTTTGTTTTATTTTGAACTTGAAAAATGTTCTTTATACTGTTGGATTTGCTTTAGATCCATTGAATTCGTTATCAGATATAGCTTTTTTGGTTTCCTTGTCTACTTTTTCATTGCCAGTTATACCGTGATGACTGGGGATCCATATTATTTCAAATTTTCTATTATTTTGAAACATTTCATACATTTTATGTTTAATTTCTATAAAAAGAGGTTTTATATTTTTTAACCACATAATATACAAGAACTCCTTCCTTTTACATGAGGTTATTATGCCATTAGTTATCCAATCTTTTCTAGGTAGATTTTTGTTCCATTTAGGTGTTGGTTTTTTGTATGACTTCTCCATGATACTATCTTTTTTTAGAGATAACAGATACAGATAAGTAGATTAACAGCTTCATCAGGGGATTGGTAGTTCAGAAGATCACACAAATTTATTTACCACTATATCTGTTCAGCTTTTTGTAGTCTATTACTGGTTTATCTGGTAATTTAGACACTTTTTTACACATATTTAACTGTAAAAATAGAGTATAATGATCTGCGAAGATGTTTGTGTATATATATGACTTAATATTAAAAGAATCAAATTTAACAAACATATTGTCAATGCATGTGCCACTACTATCGATTAGACTGTAACACATGATTTTGAATCAGTAAAACTTATATAATATTTATCTAAATTAGCTTCGTTATATATTATCTCTAAGGCTTTTAATATAGCTATTGCTTCACAACTTAAAATTGTATAGAAATCTAAAAGTCTGTAACGGTAGCAGCTGTCACAGTAATCAACTGCACATCCCGATCTTCCATTTATTACAGAAACATCAGTAAACAAAACTTCACAGTTTTGGTGCTTGCATTTAACTCTTGGAATATTCTTCTAAAACCCATCGGTGGAGTACTATATTTAGGATATTTGGCCAAGTCAAGATTAAGAGGTAGCTTTATAAATTTCCAAGGACCATAACACTGTAATTTTTTTGTAAAAACAGGTGGGATATTGAGATTTAATTCCTTTAAATATTTAGAAGCGCTGATTCTTAAGGCCCGTGGTAAATTAGGTCGAAGTAGGTATCGTGCATCCGTAAACGATTTTTTTACCTAGGTACCTAGGTACCTGGGTCGAATATGGCCACCTTAAGGTTTGGTACTATTTTTTCGTAATAATAAAGCTAAAACAAGAAAGTTTTAGCACTCATTTATAAAGAGTGGTTATTTATCTTTACAATAAAGACAAAAAAATGTAAAAACTTTGAATGATAAATTTTAATATTCATTATTTTTAAAAATATAGAAATTGGCCATATTTCCGACGGGGGAGGTAAATATGGGCATACATGTGGCCATATTTACTGTATGAATTAGTTAAGTTAAAAAACTTCTAAATAAAATTAAATAAAAATAGTTATAATATTTTAATAGAAGATTTATTTGAAAGATATTCTTTGGGCGGTATTTAGCACACATAAAGAACCATCTTAATGAGAATTATAAATCAAAAGATAAAATCAACAAAGATATTCAACAAGTACTTTTAAATTTTAAACTTAAAATACAAATATACTTATAGAAAATCAATAAAATTATCAAAAAGAAAAAGTAAATTCTGAGATCCTTAATAGATAAATCACAGTGATATGTTAAAATAGAAAAAAGCTTACAAATCTAATTAAATAAATATTTAGAATTAGTCCTGACTGCACTGAGTGCAAACAAATTTATCAGTGTCTTCTTTGGTTAAACCAACACAGTCTTCATGAACGTACGTTTGACATAAAAAACATAGTTTCATATCTGCTATTCTATCCTCATCGCAAACGTAACAATACCAAGAGTTTTTAGATTTTTTAAAAACCCTTTTGCATTTTTGATTAGAAACCTTAGAATGATTTTTCTCTGTAAACATGGATTTTGTAAGCTCCTGTGCCAGACTATTTATAGCTTTTGCTCTTGCTTTAAATTTAGGGCTTGACGTTTTCTCAGGAGTTTTTAAAATTTCACAAAAAGATGAACATGACATATTACGTGTAGTGGAGTAGACTTTAGATTTATTCTTTGAATTTCTATTATTCTTGTGCTGTTTTATCTTTGATTAACGAATCTTCTCGCTACTATCAAAATCGTCATAAGTACTTGGCTTGGGTACTATAAATTTCGATCTATCTACTGGATTTGAATGTTTTGAATGTTCACTTGTCTGGAAATCATTTTGGTCTGGATGCAGTATAGGCACAGGATTTTCAACAGAGGAGCAATTATTTCCACTGACATCAAAAGTGGTACTGTCATTGGGACTACCATTTTCTTGAGCGGGAATGATCAGATTTTCGTCAGCAATAGTATTGTTGCTTACAGTGGGATCGTCTTTCTCTTGAGGAGGAATTAAGATATTTTCGCTGGCATTAGTAGCATCGCTGTCAAAAGGATCTTCATCTCTACGATAAGGAATCAACAATTTTCACTAGCATCTGTATCGTGGCTGTCAATTGTATCTTCATTTTCTTGAAAAAGAATTCTCGAAATTTCACTACTATTACTATCGCTATCATTGGGATCATTATTTTCTTTATTTTTTGAAGGTCCAGGTATTGTGGAATCAAAGGTAGGTATGCTAGGTGCATATGCCTCTTCCGGTATCCTTTCTGGATTGAATGGAAAGATTCCGGTGGCTTCAAATCCAGATTTAATATTAGCAGGTGTTGCAGCTTTATCCCATGCTTTGGAAAATAATATGCCAAAGCGTTGTTTTGTTATTTTCCTGTCTTCATGTACTGACCAGTACTTTAAGACTTCTTCGTCCCAGTAATATTCAAAAGATCGAAATACCGTTTTGTCTATCGGCTGTAATTCATGCGTGGTGTTACTAGGAAGGCAGAAAAGCCTTATTTCAAATTTTTCTGCTGCTTGAACAATCGAATAATCTAGGTGGCATTTGGCTCCATCAAAGATTAATAAACAGGGTACAGGCAATTTTAATTTTGAAAAATGATTAATCCAGTTTACAAACGTTTCTGAGTTCATGCTCCCTCTGGGTGTCATTTGGGCTATTGAGCTGGTTGGTAAAGAATCTATCCATTCTGGTTTCATGCGTTTGCCTTTAAAGAGAATCATAGGCGGAATTGCATGGCCTAAGGCATTACCACATGACACTATTGTTACATTTTCGCCGTGTTCTGATGCTACTAAATATACCCTCTTAGATCCACGTTCAGCCAAAAGTTCTGGTGACTTGCGTAATTTAAGTTGGCAACCTTTTTCATCAATATTAGATATACGTTCTGGTTTATTCATAAGCTCATTATGTTCCAAAACTTTTTTTAATTTTGCAAAATAATTAGAAACCACGGTTTTATTCAACTTTTGCGCTCTAGCGGGATTTAGATTTTGTGATATTTCGCTTTCGCTTCCTGATATTCCTATGACGATTTAAAAATCCTCTCAGCCAATCACGTCTTACCATCGAGTTTACATCTGAAGTTGAAATGTTACTTCGATCACAGAATGTCTTTACGCATGTACATACGTAGTACACGTTGTGTCAACGAGTATCCCACGTTGCATGGCGAATTATACGGGATGCTAAAATCTTCTCTTGTGCAGGGTTAAGAAGCGGTTTCCGGCCCAATTTAGATTTCATTTCTTTTTTCTCTAGTAAATAACGCCTTAAAGTACGTCGTGGCACATTATAGTGCTTTGCAGCCGTATATATTTTCATTTTACCGCTTTTAATTGCAGTTAATGCTTGTTTCATTGATTCTTCCGACCAATTACCCCTAATACCTTTAGATTTATAGCGTGCCATGGTCTAAAACAAAAAAATAAAATAAAACTTTATTACTTACTTAGTACCGGAAATATGGCCAGACGGTGGCCATATTTGCAGTCAAGCATTTTTTACGTTTTCATATTCATGAATAAAAAACTTACTATTACTTTGTTTATTAAACAAAGAAATATCAAATTACAATCGTTCCTCATAATCGTAATGTTATTTAGAAAAGTTTTTAAGTTCAAAGAAATAAAATAAAGGACAATACTTGATATTTTTATAACCTCACAACACGTTTTCATTTCACGGACACTAGGCGACTAGCGGGCGCGCGGGAGGAATGACAAGAACGCCGTTCGGATACATGCTACAGTAGCGACAAATTATGGTCGCGTTCAGGTTACGAGTATTACAATTTTTCGTATTTGAAATAATGGCATGTGGCCATATTTTTCGGCTGGCCATATTCGACCCAGGTACCTTAGTCGAATGTCGGGATATTGGGAAGAGATAGTATATTTTTAACGTAAGTGAGTAGAAGTTCCTTTCTTCGGAAATGTAATGGCATTTCTCCAGCTTCAGCTAAAATACTCTTAATGGGACTAGTTTTAAATGCACCAATACTAAGACGGAGAGTGTGTGAACACTTTCCAAAAAATGTAATATTCGTGATTTTGCTGAATCGTATAATTATGACGGCACCATACTCAAGTTTTTGTCTAATAAGTACATAATATGTATTCATTAAACATTTTCTGTGAGATCCCCATGTGGATGACGATAATATTTTTAGTATATTTAATCTTTGATTAGATTCTGATTTTATTTTATAAAATAAATTAATTATAATTATTATTATTATTTATTTTAATATGAATTTTCTGAAACATATTTTTATCGAATATTAAACCTTATAGTCGCAATTGATTAACTTCTTTTATATTGTGTCCATTTAACTTTAAGTTCATATTGTTGAGGTTTTTGTTCTTATCGGTGAATATAATAAATTCTGTTTTAGTTTTTGAAAAACGTAAACCAGATTTGTTGGACCATTCCTGAAGACTATCTAATGTATTCTGTATTAATTTCATTGTAGGTTTCAATGATCTTCCCCTACAAGTTATTGTAAGGTCATCAGCGAACAAAAATCCTTTTACTGGTCTGTCAATATATTTTAAAATATCGTTAATAATAATAATAAATAGAATAACACTAAGTACCCAGTGAACACAATTATGTAAAATTGATGTCATGATAAGTCAGCATTTACGAGGGTCAAACTGAAAGTTCTTAGATAATCAAAAACTGATTACATTAGCCAGTTATTAGTTTTATTATATCTTTTCAAAATATTGTCTATTCACGTCAATACACCGCTGCATGCGATAGAACTACTGGGAAAAGCACTTTGCCCACTCGTCCTTAGGGGTCTCTTCAATGGCATCGCGATACGCAGCCACCGCTTCTTCAGCACTCATAAACCGCTTTCCTTTAAGTTTTTCTTTAATTTTAGGAAATAAATAAAAATCGCAAGGCGCGAGGTCGGGGCTATACGGCGGGTGACCCAGTAATTCAATGGAGAATATCATATTGAGAACTTTCAGTACACTCTACCGTTAGCTCCTCCAACTTGCTTAACAACTCTAACCTGTGAAAATATTTATTTCTTATCAATGAAAATGTTATGAATCAATATAAAAATCTTTCGTTTTCCTTGGCTTTTCAATTTATTACATATTGTCATAACCCAAATTAATCACTAATATATCAACTTACTTTAAACAAAAAATAAATAGTTCATTTATATATGTTAACTTACAATTTCCCGAAGATAATAATCCTTTGATTCTAACAGTTTCGCATTAAAAGCACGCACTTCCACCATCAGTGTGCCGAGAAGAATCCAATTTATCTGAAACCAATGAAAATAATAAATTCAAAGGAAACTCTTTTAGGAAAGCATTTATTATATTTGACAACAAATAAACAAATTTTTAGCAAATATTAGTACCATTTATAGTATGAAAACGGTTGTCATTGATTATTATGTTATCATCATGCTCATTATTATTAGGATTTTCTTTGTTGATGTGTGATGTTGCTGGAATCATCGGAGTAGTATTCACATTTTTTTAAATTAATCTTCGGCATTTCAGTCGCTGTAAAGAGTGACCAGAATGATATGTAGCATAAAATATTTTTTTTTATATCAAAGTACACAAGTTTAAACGATTTTTACCTGGTTTTTACCATTTCCATTTTCATCATTTTCATCATCCGAACTAATACAGGTGAGACAATATTTAAAAGTCCCAGCGGCGGCAGCGATAGCCGAAAAAAAATTTTGATCGGTGCCCCTTTCCTTGTGGTCCTTCTGAAGCTGAATAGTCAGAATCTTCAGCAGCTTTTCTGGCTTGATTCAATGAATCTAAATCAATAGAAATAACGGTAATAATTATTCATGTCCTTACCAAGTTATAAAAAGAAGTTTATTTATTATTTAAGAATTTGAAAATTATTTTAATAACGATTGAAAAAATCAATTGGCTATTATATTTTTTGACGATAAAATAACTTCAAGAAAACATTATTTAATAAATAATCAACCACATTTTAAACAAAGTTATACTTCCGTAATTAAATTAAATGTGTAGTAGTAAGGTGCGGAGATCAGTGAAACTACTAGCGAGGTTGAAGATGGAATGAATTTAATGTTTTTTTTTTAGAATTGACTATAGCTGTTAGCCCTAGTGGCTTTGACAGCGTCACCGAGAGGGGTGGGTGGTCCCAAGGGTGCCTCTAAGAGGCCGGACCTCGGCATGGGACGTCGTTGTAGTAGAGGGAATGATCGTATGATTGAAAACATGACGCAACCCGACGGCAGAACGCCGGAGTGTCGTGTATGAAGCGGGACCTCGCCTTCACCGGCGAAGGCGGTGTGTGTTGGTGATGTCTGGTGTGTTGGGGTTCCTGTCTGTGTTGTCTGTCGTGATCTTGTCGTCAGGGTCTAAGAGGACGTCTTTGGGTCGCCTCTTGCCTATCGGGTGGTTGGGTGACGGCGAATAGTCACACGCTTGGACTATCAGCGGGTTCGGATGAATCGACGCGGTCTCGAAAAATCTCTTTGAGATCATCTTGAAATGCGCATCTATCAAATTTTACGATAGGGGATGCCTACTCGATTGCTTCTGGTGAAGATTACTGCAGTGCTTTTATCTGGATTAATCTCGCTTCTCCATAGTCGAAACCATTCCCCTAGGGTTTTGGCTGCTTTCTGGAGTCGAGAGATGATGTAATCAAGAGACCTTGATGAGGTAAAGACTGCGGTGTCATCCGCGAAGAGGGCAAGGTGTGTTGGTCCTGATGGAACCAGGATATCGCTCGTATATAATGAGTAAAGAAAGGGAGAGAGGATGAAGCCCTGAGGGACTCCTGCTCTTATAGGACGGAGAGAGGAGAGGGTGCCTTCCACTCGATAGCAGAAAGAGCCATTCGACAAGTAGGCTCGAATGATGTGCACGAGCCTGTCCGGCAGATTAAGTTTGAACAGCTTGTAAATAAAGCCGTTGTGCCAGACTTTGTCGAATGCTTTCGCCACATCGAAGAAGATTGCATCCGTCTTATGAGGACGTCTGCTTATAATACCTTTGGTGATGTGCTCCTTGAGGCGGTGCACTGGGTGGACGCTTGAATGCTTGGCTCTAATTTTATGTAGCTAGCGACTATGTATATACCTCTAGTGGCAGGACAACGGCGACTAATCGACGATTACTGCTACCCTTTTCTGGATTCTGCTTAACAACGCCCGACACGTCGATCTTCGAACCTCTTCTTTACGTTTTGACGACACAACACAATCACCATCGGAACAATGAGTTTCGCACGACTGTACCGTGCGAAGGTTCAACTGTCTCTTTTCTCTCTGAATTTATTCTTCTTGGTGTTCTCATCCATTTCCCTTGACTGCGACAATGGAGTGTCCTTCGGAGCTGTGCTCCTTTAGGAGGTTGTCGCCGCGACCCATTACTATGGGTCGGTCATTGACTGATGACCGCCCTCGAGAATGCCCCCGAGGTAAGACCCCTCCAAGCGTCTGCGAGAGGGCGGTGGTTGGTCCGGTTCTACTGCCATCGGGGCTGGCGATACTGTGGCTCCACTCGAGGGAGCTGGAATCAGCTCCCGAGCGGGGCGTTTGAGTCGCCTACTTCGCAGCAGTGACGTATCTGGGTGAGGGAGGGGAGCAATGTTGGCTAGGTGCTTTAGATGTGAGTAGTCGGCTCGCTCGAAAATCTTCCCAGCCAACCTGCCCATGAATCCGCCAATCGGCTCCCACTTGAGATCCCGGTATATTGTTGCGTTCTTGAGATAGTGAGGGGCGAAGACAGCGAGACGAAGGCAGGTGTTTTCCGCCTTCTGGAGTCGGTGCTGCGTCGACTCTGCTGCCAGATGTACCAGGCCGGCCCCGCGTACGTGAGGCGTGACCTGATATATGACTTGTATATAGCGAGCTTCGCTCGCAAGGGCAATCTCGATGACAGCAGAGGGCGGTCCTCGCTACTTGGGCCTTCGCGACGGCCGTTCCTACGTGGTGTACCATCGTAAGGGCCCTGTCGATGGTGACACCCAGGTATTTTACCGTCAGCAACCATGGGATTTCCTCTCCCATTAGCTGCAGGCACGGCGGTTGGTGGGCTCGTCCAGTGATGAGTGCCTGGGTCTTCGACACGTTACACTTGAGCCGCCATCGCTTAAGCCAGCTAGGAAGCGCTTTGAGGATCCAGCTCATCTTAAGTGCAGCGTGACTGGCGTTAATGGAGCTGGACAGGTATGCAGCGTCGTCTGCGAATAGGGCCAGTTGGGTGTCGCTTGTAACGGGGATATCGTCGGTGTAGTGGGCGTAGAGGGACGGTGAGAGGCAGCTCCCTTGCGGGACTCCGGCCTGGATTTCCTTCTGCGTCGACGTAGCGCTTACGGTGGTTACGTGGAAAGAGCGTCGACGCAGGAATTATGCGATGACCGTGACGATAGGCTTTGGTAGGGTGGATGACGATAGTTTGTAGATAAGACAATCGTGCCACACCCTATCAAATGCCTTCTCCATATCTAGCATCACGGTCACTGTGCTGCCGCATTTGTTTAGCCACGTGGCCATCTCGCCCAATACTCGAGTCAGCTGCAGCGTGGTCGAATGATCCTGGCTGAAGCCAAATTGTTCCCGGATCGACGTCAGGTGGGGATTGATTCTCGCCAGCAGCAGCCGTTCGAACACCTTGGATAGTGTTCGAAGGAGTGTGATCGGCCGGTAACTCTCAGGTTTCCTGAGGTTCTTCCCGGGTTTGGGTATTACTATGGCCCGGCCCCGCTTCCAGATGGTAGGGAAGTGGCCGGTCCTCAGGATGCCGTTCAAGAATTGCGTTGCCGTTATTAGCGTCTTCCGGGGGAGCCTTTGTAGATCTGCGTTCGGGATCCCGTCTTCACCGGGGGCCTTTTTAGCTTTGGTTCACCTGATTACCGCTGCAACCTCGCTTGGTGTCACCAGCAGTCCATCATCAGTTTGGGAGAAAGGTGTTGCGATATAGGTTCGGACTGAGTCCTTTACCTCGCGGATGAACTCTTCGTCTCCGTCTTCATGTGGAGTGAACTGCTGTTCGAGGCTGCACGCGATAATTTCGGCTCTATCCTCAGCCTTGTAGCGGAGCTGGCCATCCCGATCGAACAGGGGACGCGTGGGAGTGGCTTTTGATGACAGTTGCCTGCACAGTCATGTTAGAGATGGTTGGTCATCTACGGCGTTAATAAGGAGATTTTCCCACTCGTCTCCCCTGTGTTCCCACAGGGCGGTCTTGAGCTCGTTGGTGACGGATTTAAGACTGGTTTTATCCCGTGGATGGCGAGTCTTCATCCAAATCTTCTTGGCTTGTCGCTTCTCCTCAAGCAGTTTCCGGAGCAGTGGGGGTAGAGGGTCCCGCTGCTCGGTTTGGCTGGCTTGGTGCTTGGTGCTTGGTGAATCCCGGAGCGCAAGCTGGATGGATTTGGTGAGTTCTTCGGCGGTTGAGTCGACCTCGATGATGGCTGGCCGGCAGTAGTGCCCTAGCCTCTCCGTGTATTCGGACCAGTTGGTTCTAAGTCGAGGTCGAGGTGGTTTGACCCTTTCCATGGGTTCTTTGAACACCAGCAGCACTGGTCGATGGTTTGATGGAAGGTCAAACAGGACTTCCTGTGTTGGCGGTGCCTTCAGTCCTTTGTAGATGATGATGTCCAGCACATTGTCTGAATGTGACTCCCCAGGGTCTAGCCTGGTCGGCTCCTTGGATCCGTCGACTTCGTAGTTGAATGCGCTGGCATCTTGGACTATTTGTTCCCCCACTCGGTTGCTGCTTACGCAGTGCCATGCCAGGTGCTTTGCATTGAGGTCCCCCGCAATCAAGGTGGGTGTAGAGGGAAGTAGGAGGCCGCGGATTTCATCCACCTTGAAGTTCCCGACTCCTATGTTATTGGGGGGTCGGTAGGCTGCGTAGAGGCGCATTTCTCGTCTTCCAACTAGTACATCAACACCGAGGGCGTAGATGGTGTTGAGTAGTTTGGGTTCTACGAGTTGATGCACCACTGTCCTCCTCACCAGGACTGCAAGTCCCCGGTAGGCTGAGCCTGTCGGCGAGACCTCGTCTTGTCGGTAAACTATGTATCCCGGGATCTTCAAGGGTATCGTTTTCTTGAGGTGGGTCTCGCTGATCAATATAATGTCAATTTGCTGCACCTTAACGAAGAGACGAACTAATCCTAGTCTACCCTTCAGGGACTGGGCATTCCAGTGGACCACCGTGAGCGGCTTATCCATTGGAGGGGAGAGCCTGTAGTATTCCGGTTATATCGATGTCCCCGCCTCTGACTCGCTGTGCCAACAGCGAAAGAAGGGCGGCGAGCTGTTTATTCTCGGCATCGACATAACATTGGCTTGGTGGCTTCTCCTCTGCAACAGCGGCATCGGGTTTGTCCACTGTCGGCTGTGGCTTCTTCTTCTTCTTCCTTCTTCTGGAAGCTGTGGTGGGGCCTTTTGCACTGGGATTGTTTGCTTTCGCCATTAGCGTGGCTGGGGCCGATTCTCCCACTTGGTTGGGGTGGGCCACTAATTGCGCGGGTCCTGTTTTCACAGGACGCAACCCTGCGTTTTTGCTGCGTACTTCGCGCTTGACCGCAGGGCACGCTGGGTTACTGGCTGTGTGAGCTCCTTTCCAGTTAGCACACGTGGGAGGTTCATCTCTGGGCCGAGGGCACTGTTGTGCAAAGTGTCCGCCTCCGCATCTGACGCAGGCGAGCGGCCTATGACAGTTTTGGGAGCTGTGGCGGAAAGCCTTGGCATCGGTGGCACTGAACTGGGCCTTTCTTCCCTCTTCAAGGCTCAACGATGACACCAGGCATGAGCAGCACCTCGTTTACTTCGTAGGCTTTGAAAGCTGTTGCGGTCTTTTCAACTACTGCGAAGAAGATGCACCCTGGTCTACCCGTGCGGGCCCGGATGTGCTTGGAGTACCTGACCGGTACTCCCTTATCGGTCAGGTCCTTCAGTAACTCCTTCGTGGGGGTGTCTGCCGGTAGGCCACGTATGGCCACCTTCAGTGGTCTCTGCATTGGCGGCGCGATGACATAGTAGGGCACCTGCTCCTGTCCGAGGTTGTCCAAATGCTTTTGGACTAATCGGAACTCTTCATCGTCCTTGGGCATGAATTTAAACCCCTTGCCGAATGGTCGGGCATTCGGCGGTCGTCCCGGTTCGGCGGTCAAAGTTTTGAATTGGGCCGTCCAATTTTTAAGATTATCCACCACAAATAGCGGCTGCTTCTTACTGGTGGCTGTGGCGTTCCCTGTCGTTGCGGCAGCGGTGGTGGCAGCGTTTGATGATATCCCTTTGGCTCGCCCGCTTTTTGATTTAGCTAGCGCAGCGGCCATAGTGCTGGGTCTTTGCGATGGCGCTATGCTTTGTATTGGGCCGGGGGTTAGGGGGGGGGTGCACTGTTGTCGCATCCTTTCCCTCTCCTCGAAGTGGAGGGAGAGAAGCGTAGGATGACGATGACTTTTCACTCCTGGATGATGAGCGACCGAGGGGAGGGAGTCTCCCCCCTCAGTGGGCGGCGTCACATATAGATCCGTTCGCTTTATCGAGTGCTCCACGTCACTCGTATCCTCGCGGGCTCTCTTGGCTTGGGCCGGCTCCGCGCAGGGTGATGGTAGTGGTCCCTCAGTGGCTGGGACTGGGGTTGAGGCTGACGAGCGGGACGGGAATATTCCTGTCAGGTGCAGGTCGGTCAGCTTCAGTGCGGCTATCTCTTGGGGGGTGGCCTCCATCCTTTCCCCCAGTTTAATCTCTAGTGTAGAGAAGTACACTTCCAGCCAAGCCTGCAGCCCCCTGGACAATACTCATTCGGCAACAAGGGAGTTGCAGATGCGACGATCTTCCTCACATCTGCCCCGCAGGGTCTGCAGTTCTTCGTCTGGTTCCATAACTCGGGAGTGCAGTCTCGCGGTGCCAGGACTTGGTGGCTGATGCCAGTCCCCGTATGGTTATAGTCGGGGCTCGGCGCTGGTGCCGGACCGACCTCTTCCACACAGTGAGGGTACCACCACGTCGGTAATCTGGTGAAGACACTCCCCGCTCAGAACTGTGTTCTGTGCGCAACTACCGGATTTTATTAAATAATAAAATGATAGTTTGCTTCTTGATTGGCATCCGTGCGTAGGAATTATTGATCACTTAGACTTACGTGGCAATCCTCTGGATTTATTGTGAAAAACACGAGTATTTATACAGTTGATCGTGCTTACAAACAGCGTGTGGGTATAGAGTAGTTTAGAGGGAGGTAGCACGATCGGACGTCTCAATCGGAGGTTATAAATATATGGCGATTTCTTCGCTCGCCTCGGCAGTCTGGCATAGGGCGCTGTGCGCGTCGGAGGCGTATGCACATCACTCCCCCTCAAGAGAAGCGTACAGTTTTTCTTGACAATGTGACCACTTCTTGTAGTACAAGGCTGTTCTGGAGCTGTGCGCTTCGATAAAACTCCTGTCGCTGTATTCGTCGCTCCTGAAGTACTATCTGTCATGTTACTGCATATGAAGGCGGGCTTGAGCCTGTCCAGTGATACGACAGCAGTGCGAAGAGGCGTTTTTATCTTGAAATATTTTTCATATCTCTTCAAAACTTCGTAGGGTCCATCGTACGGCGGAGTGAGGGGTGCTCGAACTGTGTCATTTCTCACGAAGACATGTATACAGGTTGCTAGGTCCTTATAGATAAACGGCTTTCGTGTCTCATATGACCGTTGCGGTACTGGTGTTAGTGTAGCCATTGTGCGAGTAAGATGGCGTACCAAATCTGCGTCTTCGATTTTTGTTTCAGGTGGCACGAAGAAATCTGATGGTATGCGTAACGCGGCACCGTTACGTTAAGTTTGTTGAAGTGCAGTGCGTAAGCCCAAAAGTATTGTAGGTAACTCTTCTGACCATTGCGTAGACTTTTCGCGAGACATTAGAGCGGTCTTCATAGTACGATGCCATCTCTCGATCTGTCCATTTGCCTGTGGATGATGAGGCTGTGGTGCGAAGTCTTGTGATGCCAAATTTCTTCATTAACGAATTGAATAAGTTCGAATTAAACTGGCGTCCTTGGTCGGTAGTTATTCGAAGAGGACAACCAAATCGGGCTATCCAGTTGTCATAAACTTCTTGAGCGATAATTTCTGCTGTGATATCTCGTACAGGTACTGCTTCGGGCCATTTTGTGCAACGATCCATCATAGTTACACAGTATCTATAGTCGTTGGATAATCGTAGCGGTCCGACGATGTCAATGTGTATGTGCTCGAAGCGTTGAGACGGTGGAAACTTATTAATTGGTGTAACGAAGTTTCGATAAACTTTAGCACGCTGACCACCTATGCATGATTTTGTCCACATGTTCACTTCTTTGTTCATTGCAGGCCCGAAATATTTGCTTGTCATTTGTTTGCGTGTTGCTCTAACGCCCGGATGACATAGGCCGTGTACAGCTTTGAAAACTTCGTATCGATAAGCTGCGGGCAGATATGGTCGAAATGTTTCTGTCGATATCTCGCATATGGTTGGTCGCGGAAAATAGGGCAGAGTTATTTCTCGAAATTTCAGATTGGGTTGCTTCTTCAATAATTTCAATTCTTCATCTGTGTGTTGATCTGCGCTAAGTTGCTCGTAGTCGATAGTCGTGGGGCAGTCGATTTCATATAGCCGTGATAATGCGTCGGCAAATGGATTTCCTTCTCCTATCATAAGTATATCAAATACTTAATGCTTGAACAGAATTGGCTTATGAAATTAAGTTGTCGTTCACGTCTTGGTGTGTCGGTCGAACTTGCTGATCTTGTTAGTTTGTAAGCGAGCGGTTTGTGATCTGTATACACAGTTACGTCGCAGCCTTCGATTAAGCGACGAAAATGTTTTCCAGCTGTGTAGATCGCCAATAATTCGCGATCGTACACACTTTAGCGACGCAGAGTAGCACTCATCGTTTTGGAGAAAAATGCCAATGGCTTCCAGTATTTTCGACTTCCTGATTGAGAAACAGCGCCTAGGCTGTGATCTTATGCGTCTGTCATGATAGCGAGAGAGCTGCCTTGTAAAGGATGACTGAGTGTGGTAGCCTCTGTGATGCTTTTTCGGAATTTTCAAAGGCCAATTCTGCTTTTGCGGTCCAAGGAATAGGCGTTTTGTCCTTCTTCTTTCTTTTGTGTAGGTATTTGTTGAGTTCAATTTGAAGTCCAGCTTGATGAGGTAAACAATCTCGGTAAAAGTTTAACATTCCGAGAAACCGGCGGAGTTTGATGATAGTCTTGGGTTTCGGATAGATTGATATAGCTTGCACGCGTTCCGTTGCAGGTTTGATGCTGGCGTGCGATACTTCGCAGCCTAGAAAGTTTATGTTCTCTTTTCCAAATTCACATTTGTCCAAGTTCAATGTTACGCCATAACTGTCTAATCGTCGAAGAACATGATAAAGAAAGAAGAAATTTTTGATGCTCTTCTCTCGTTTTCAGCTGACAGGAGTATGTCATCGATGAACAGAAGCATCCTTCGATCCCTTTCAGTACTTTCGTGCATGAAGCATTGAAACGTCTGGCTTGCGTTTCGAAGTCCAAAAGTCAAACAATTGATTTCAAACATTCCAAAGGGTGTAATGATGTATGTTTTCTGCGCATCTTCTTTTGAAATTGGTATTGAGTAGTATGCCATCTTCAAATCTAGCTTGGAGAATATTTTTTGGTTGTGAAGTTGGTATGTAAAATCTTGAATGCGTGGTATCGGGTAGCGGTCGGGAAGATCTCCACATACTCGTAGTGTGCCATCTTTTTTCTTGACTACATGAAGCGGACTTGCCCAAGGACTTTTTGACGGTTTGCATATTCCCATCTCCATCATACGGTTGAATTCTTCCTTGGCCGCCTTGTATTTGTCCGGTGGAAGAGGTCGCAGACGACAGGAAAGTGGTGGTCCGGTAGTCTCAATATGGTGTACAACTTCATGTTGCGGCGGTCATTTCAGTGACATTGGTCGCAAAACATTCGTGTAGTGTTTCAAAATGTCATGATAAACTTGATTGCTGCTGACAATGTGGATTGATTCGCCATACGTTTTGGGTTTCCAGGGCATCAACTGACAGTTGTGTAGATTTGTCAATTAGTTTCTTCTTATGTAGGTCCACCAAAAGTTTGAAGTGACATAGAAAATCGGCGCCTAGTATTGAAGTTTTCACGTCAGCGACGACAAATGTCAAGCGAAAGTTGCGACGTAGGCCTAAGTTTAGATCGATGGTCTTTGTTCCATACGTCTTGATAGGTGAGCTGTTTGCTGCATAT
>JAAAKD020142128.1:0-79295 GCA_010014825.2 Danaus melanippus | reverse complement strand
GGTTGGGGCGGTCAAAGTCAGCCCCCATCTTTCTTTAAAGTAAGTCTTGCTGTCCTCGTTTGCCACCTGCAAGATTTCCGCTTCAGTAAAAGGTACAACATTATCACTTCCCCGCAGCTCAATACACTCCAAAATAATCAAAATTTCTGCTTCAAGCGTATTGATTCTTGCAAACTGTTCGAAAAAATTTTCTTGATTGACTTCTTGAATTGCTCTGCGAACTTCTAAACAATTTTTTTGAATCTTTTCTTTGAGTTTTAAATACCCATACTTACTGAAAATTCGTTCAGATTCCTCAATATAAAAGTTCAAATATTCTTGCAATGTGTGGATCTTAAATGGTTCCTCCATCGTAAGCACCTCCTTTATTTTAGCTGTTGATTCTTATGTAAAAGGAATTGTTCTAGCATTGTATGTCTGTATTATCACACGGTTTTTAGCTGGAAACGCGTCAATATGTGACTGATTAAATACAAAATACGTCCTGTTATATACAGCTAATTGATTTACCTCCAAACTTCGTTGGCATTCAAGAGAACCTGAAACACTCCTGTTCAACGAATTTATATCCTCTGGGTATAAAGAAAAACAGTCAATACTCTCAGATTTGAGAATACTGACTGTTTGCTGAAACTTGGATAAATCAATCACTTTTTTATTTTTGATTGGACCTATTCTGAAATGTTTCCACCGCCTCAATTAGTTCTAGCCAACGATCGCCAGTTGGAAAGCTATTCCATTTAAAAAATTGGACGTTCGGATTTTGATCAAGAAAGGCTTGCCGATCGACTGGATAATCGGTCACAACAAAATCTGGTTTCTCAGAAACGAAAGATAGGGTATAGCCAAACCAGCGTTTCAACCGTTCTTTTTGCCTGATTTCTTGGATTTTTCCGAATTTTGATTCATGAAAAATCCGCACGGTCGATCGATCGATCTTTGCTACAATTGAAAGAAGCATGCTGTATTGAAATAACAAGCGATTATTGCCAGCGTACATACTAGCAAAGAGTGGTGTTTGTTGGGTAAGGGTTTGATACATCTCCTGAACAAGTGGAAAAATCTTTGGAAAGACTCTGCGATAGTCCTTGTCCGTTGTCGTTTTTCCAAAAGCATCGATTTTGTTTTTCGATGGAAAAACAACAGAAACAGAATGAATGTACAAAGCATTAATAAGAAGATAGTCAGTCTCACCTTCTGGTACAAGAAAGATCTTCTGTGCAGTTTCTGCAAATAATCTTGCTGTTGCTAGTGCTTGTTCTGAAAAATGATCGTCAATCGATGGATGGCTAGGAATCTCTTCAGGTAAATACGTCGTCATTACAGAGAACATGTAATATAAGAAAAGAAATTCTGCTTCTGGAACGTCATTTAGAATCAAGTTATCTCTTAACAATGGTTTTATAAGCTCTTCTTTAAATTGTTCAAAGGAAATCGTGAGATGGACCATTTCCTTCATCTCCTGAGGAATCTCATTCACAGGAAACCCTCTTTTTAAACGATAAAGACTTATCGCAAGCAGCTGAACAAATTTTTCCTGATCAATACCGCGATAGTAGCTGGGGTAACTCGTTAGCTTGTCCTTAAAGGAACGAATGCTCTGTTTCGACAATCCGAAATGACGGACATTTGTTGCATCATAGATCTGCCAATACATAATATGGAAAAAATGACGAATGCGGTATTCTTTTCCCACGAATAGTGGTTTCCTTTTTAAGTTAAGTTTGATTTGGTAATTTTCTAAGATACTCTCAATTTCCTTGAGTTTTCTTTGAACGGTGCGATTACTGACATAGTGTTGTTGGGCGGTTTCTTCTAAGGACACATATTTATCACTAAAGAGTCTGTCTATAATTTGAAATGGCATACTCTCTGAGAGCATGACCGAATAGAGCTTGGATAATAAAAAATTGGGAGCAAAATAAAGCGTCAACTCCCTCCCCTCATGTATTTCGATCTCAAAAAAAGGGTATGAGTTTTGTAAGTCTCTGGCCCGCTCAAAAACTAGCGCTATTCTTCTTTTTGACAGATTTACTTTGTCAGCAAGGTCACTCAATCGTTCACGATCAATCGCCTGTTCAAAAAAATATGCAAATAGTTCATAGACATCTTGGTCTAATTTAGTTAAAAGAAACTTATACATAGCACTACCTCTTAACTTTATTTTTAAGGTAATTATACTCTTTTAAACATGTATTTTCATTTAGTAGGTATTAATTCTCGTATCAGTGGTGAATGAGTACGTCAAGTTCCAACAAAAAGAATTGAAAAGAATAATCTGTCAGTTGAGTTACTCATTTTTACTCCTTGTATGAACCCCATCAGTTTTATAATTGTTCAACAAGAGCTGATACTATGAGATTTCAAAAAAAAAGACACATAAAATGCATCTCTTTAACGGCCATTTTGTAAGCTCATCCTATTTTTAGATTTTTACTTGTTGCCCCGATACTCGATCGTCAATCCTTTTAAAAAGTTGCGGGCATATTTGTCTAAGCATGGTTTGTAATTGCGATGGCCTTCTTTGCGTAAAATGGCGCCTAGTTCACCTTTTGAAACCGTAACTCCAGCCTGCTGGAAAATGTCCAGCATTTCATCCGTGGTTAGGGAAAGGGCAATTTTTATTTTCTTCAACATCAAATTATTCACATTGCCATTGTTTAGCTCTAAGACAGGTTCTGCAGCATCTGGCTTTGTTCCTCGTTGCGAGCGAATCAAACCATTTAAGAAACGCTCAAAGGCTTCATTGGTACACTCAATCTCGTAGGTCTCAGGATCTTTTTTCTTCAATAATTGTCTTACTTCTTCTTTTGTGAAAGAAGCGCCGCCAAGTTCAAAAATTTTCACCATGTCGGTATCCTTGATATCCAAAGCATAGCGTAAACGCGTTAAGCGATCATTGTGATTCATTCTATACACCATCCATTTCTTAGGTTGATTATAACAAATAAACCTAGACGAGTAATCCTGTTTTCGCTTTTTTACTTTGAGAATCCATTGTTTTCGTTCAGATGTATATCGCTTCTCTCCTTCCACTTCCTCCGCTATACTTGATTTAGGGAGTAAAATTCTTCTAACAGAACAATAAACGAAAAAAAGCATCAGTTACGATGATGTTTTGGATTGCTTTATTGTTTTTATTTTGTATACAAAAAGGAGAGGAAAGAAATGAAGAAATACGGGAAATTTTTGGTGATGATCGGGGTATCGACGGTGATTATGTTTTGTATGATGTATTTCAATGTCTATGCCCTTGATCATATCTTTTTCAGCCAAACCCGCCTATTTATGGCACTGATGATGGGCGCGATGATGGCGATCATCATGCTGTTATTTATGTGGAAGATGTATGACAACAAGAAAATGAATATCGGCATTCTAGTTGTCAGTGTTGTACTCTTTTTTGGTTCATTGTTTATGGTCAGAAGCCAAACTGCCGTGGGAGATACGGCCTGGATGAAAGCCATGATTCCCCATCATTCGATTGCGATTTTAACCAGTAAAAATGCCGATTTGTCTGATCCAAGAGTAAAAGAACTTGCAGAAAAAATCATTGACGCACAGGAAAAAGAAATCAAAGAAATGAAAGAATTGATCGAAGAGTTGGAAAATAAATAGCCAGTTTGTGTGCTCACTCAAAGAACCAGCAGATCAACTTTATCGCCACGGTTACGAAGCCCTTCAAGCAATGGCTGAAGGGCTTCTTTTTATCGTCAGTTGATTTCTTTTTATTGAAAAATCCTGACCGTTATTGCATCCGTTCTTGTTTGACTTTCTTATCCACAACATGACGCTTGGCAAGTTCTTGGCGAATAGCAGCTAACTCAATCCCCATTTCTGCCATTAAAACCAATGTATGGTACGCCAAATCAGCAATCTCATAAACGGTTTCTTGACGGTCTTCCTTCATCGCCCCAATTACGACCTCGGTTGCTTCCTCGCCGATTTTTTTCAAGATTTTTTCACTGCCTTTTTCAAACAAGTAGCTGGTATAGCTGCCTTCTTGTGGCGTATCTTTACGACCTTTTATCAGCTCATACAACGCATCGATGGTTGGAGAGGATTTTGTACCATAAAGCACCTCTGTAAAGCAGCTTTCTGTGCCTGTATGGCAAGCAGGTCCGTCTTTTTTTACTTTGGCGACTAAGGCATCTTGATCGCAATCTGCGGTCAATGATACTAAATGCTGGTAATTGCCGCTAGTTTCTCCTTTGCGCCACAATTCTTGGCGACTGCGGGAATAAAAGGTCATCAATCGGTCCTTCAAGGTCAAGGTCAAACTTTCTTGGTTCATATAAGCCAAGGTCAAAACTTCATTCGTTTCCACATCTTGCACGATCACTGGAACCAATCCTTGTTTATCAAATCGTACTTGCACCATGTTATCCACTCCTTCTATTGCCTGTCAAAACGCCAACGCTATACGGTTCGTACGGGAATATCGACGGCCTGTAATTGTTTTTTCAGCTCCGGGATTTTTACCTCGCCATAGTGAAAAATCGAGGCTGCCAGACCTGCTTCAATATTTGGCAACTGAAACAGCTCGATAAAATCGGCACTTTTGCCAGCACCACCGGATGCGACGATCGGTAATTTGGTGATTTCGCTGACAGCTTTCAGCAAGTCGAGATCAAACCCCTGCTTCACGCCATCGGTATCCATGCTGTTGATAACAAGTTCACCAGCACCTAACTGCTCAGCTTGGCGAATCCATGCCAATGCTTCTAAGCCTGTATCTTCCCGTCCGCCTTTGGCAAACACATGCCAGTTCTCACCGACACGGCGAACATCAACGGATAAAACAACGCACTGGCTGCCATAGCGTTTCGCGCCTTCTGCAATCAACTCTGGTCTGCGAAGCGCCCCCGAATTGACGCTGACTTTGTCGGCGCCACAGTTTAAGACTCGTTCAAAATCTGCTACTTGATTGATGCCACCGCCCACCGTCAAAGGAATAAACACTTCTGACGCCACGCGCTGCAAAATGTCCGTAAATAAGCCGCGTTCTTCTGCAGAAGCAGTAATGTCATAAAAAACCAGCTCATCGGCGCCTTGTTCATTGTAAAAACGCGCCAAAGTCACTGGATCATTGACATCTTTTAAGCCAGCAAAGTTGACCCCTTTCACAACTCGCCCATCTCGCACATCAAGGCAAGGAATGATTCGTTTGGCGATCATGCTTCTGCCTCCCCTGCTACTAAGACATCGGCCAATTGAAGACTGCCGTTATATAAGGATTTCCCGACGATCACGCCAGAGATGCCCAACTGTTTTAATCCTTTGATATCTGCCAATGAAGCCACGCCGCCAGAAGCCACGATGTCGCAATCCAATTGATTGAGTTTTTCGTATAGCGGCAGATTGATGCCTTCTCCTGTACCGTCACGGGAGATTTCGGTAAAGATGATCGTTTGCGCTCCCCATGCCACCAATTGTTGGCAAAAAGTAAACGCGTCTGTTGCCGTTTTCTCGAGCCAACCTTCCACTGCCACTTTTTCATCCTTGGCATCGACTCCAATGGCGATCTTATTGCCGTATTTCTTGAGCATCGCTTTTGTGAATGCTGGGTCTTTCTGGGCAATCGTGCCGAGGATCACCCGATGAACGCCTGCTGCCAAACAATGCTGAATCGTTTCTTCCTCACGGATTCCGCCGCCGACTTCGACAAACAGATTGGTCTGCTGGACGATGTTTTTTGCGACATCAAAGTAATGGAGTTTGCCGGCTTTGGCACCATCTAAGTCGACGAGGTGTAGATAGTTGGCACCCGCTTCTTCAAATGAACGAGCAAATGCCACTGGATCATCCCCAAACACTTCTTTTTGCTCATAGTCTCCTTGGTACAAACGGACCACTTTTTGATCTAACAGATCGATTGCTGGAAAAATTTTCATAGCGGCACCTCCGTAAATGCTTTTAAAATCTTCAACCCGACAGCCCCACTTTTTTCTGGGTGAAACTGAGTGCCGAAGACATTGTCTTTTTGCACGATACCGGGGATCGCCAGACCATAGTCACTGTCTGCCACGACATACTCTTGGCAATCAGTAGAAAAATAACTGTGGACCATAGTAGACAAAGTCTTGTTCCCCTAGTCCGCTGACTAGAGGACTTTCCTTTCTGACAGTCAGCCGATTCCAACCAATCTGCGGCACTTTCAGATTCAGTTTGGCTTCTTCAAAGGCGCTTTGCATGGAAACGATCCTTCCTGGAATCAAACCGAGCCCCGCATGTGTGCCAAACTCCTCACTACTATCAAACAACAGCTGCATTCCTAAACAAATGCCTAAAAAGGGTTTGCCAGCTGCTGCCAATTCTTGGATTGGTTCGATCAGCGACAACTCTGCTAACTTTTGGCGGGCATCGCCAAAAGCGCCTACGCCGGGTAAAAGAATGCGGTCGGCAGCTTTTAATTCCGCTAGTGAACGCGTGATTCGGCACTCAACACCCAAGTAGTCCAGCGAACGAGACAAGCTGAACAAATTGCCGACCCCATAGTCGATGATTGCTAACATAATACGCCCCTTTCCTTATCTCATCCATCTGTGTGGAAGATACGTAATCATTTTTCCCTCATGAATCACTGGATCGTCCCTTTGGTTGAAGGGATCTCATCTGGGGCTGCTTGATTGATCGCTACTGCTTCACCTAAGGCACGCCCAAAGCCTTTAAAACAAGCTTCCACAATGTGGTGGCTGTTTTTCCCAGCGATTTGATGGAGATGGATCGTAGCACCTAATTCACGGGCAAAAGCAATGAAAAATTCTTCAACCAATTCCGTATCAAACTGCTGCCCGATTTTTTCGCTCGGTATCGCCAACTCTATGACTGCCATGCCACGACCGCTGATATCGATCGCTGTCATGACTAAGGCTTCGTCCATCGGCAGCAGCATACTACCATAACGTTTGATGCCTCGTCGCTCCCCAAGACTTTCTGAAAACGCTCGGCCAATGGCGATGGCAACGTCTTCTGTTGTGTGATGGGCATCTACTTCTGTATCGCCATCACAAACCAACGTCAAATCAAAGCGACCGTGGCGGACAAATAATTCCAGCATGTGGTCTAAAAACCCCACACCAGTCTTGATTGATTGCTGACCAGTACCATCGATCGTCAACTGCAGGTGGATCTTGGTTTCAGTCGTATTACGGGTAACTTCTGCTTTTCTCATTCCTTCACCTCTTCTATGATCGTTGTTAACACCGTCATCAATCGTTCCATCTGGGCCTTCGTTCCTACCGTGATCCGTAAATACTCTTTGATGCGGGGCTGATTAAACCAGCGGACGAAGATTTTCTGCTCTTTCAGTGCCTGATACAACTCTTCTCCAGCAATCGCAGGGTGCCCTGCAAACAAAAAATTCCCTTGGCTGTCGGTCTGCTCAAAGCCGAGTTTCGCTAGGGCTTGCTTGCTCCACTCACGCACGTGGATCGTTGCTTGGATCTTCTCATCGACATACGCTTGTTCCTGCAAAACGGCTGCACCTGCGGCTTGGGTCAAACTATTGACATTGTACGGGTTCAAGCTAAATTTCAACCGATTCAAGTCTTGGATCAGTCCTTCATTGGCAACCGCAAAGCCTAAGCGTGCCCCTGCCAGCTGCCGAGATTTCGAAAACGTCCCCACAACCAAGAGATTTGGGTATTGATCGATCAAAGAAACCATTGAAGAGCCGCCAAAATCGATATAGGCCTCATCGACAATCACTAAGCGATCGGGATGCCGTTTTAGAAAGGCACAAATTTCGCTTTGTTCTTGATAAACCCCAGTCGGCGCATTGGGATTGGCAAAAATGACAGTCCCTTTGAGCGGATCGTAGTCCGTTAACGCGATCGAGAAATCTTCTTGCAGCGGAACAACGGTGGCAGCGACTTGGTACAAGGCACTATACACTTGATAAAACCCATAGGTCACATCGGGAAAGGCGATGCCGTTTTCCGTGAAGCCTTGAAAGAGATAGGACAAGACTTCGTCACTGCCATTACCGAGAAACAGCTGGGCTGGTGTAACGCCAAGATAGGCAGCCAGAGGGGTTGTCACCACTTCAGCAGCAATATCCGAGTAACGATTTAGCTTGTGGGCGGCATCGGCAACCGCTGCTTGAACACTTGGCGCTGGCGGATAAGGACTTTCATTGGTGTTCAGTTTAATAACGGCTTGCTCGTCTACTTGTTCCCCTGGTGTATAAGGAGTCAGCTTGTGATACTTTTGATGTAAAAAGGTCATTTATCTCCCTCTCTTCGTACATTGATAGAACGGGCATGGCCGATCAAGTCTTCGGTTTCTGCGAACAACGCTACGGCTGGACCAGCCGCCTTCATGGCTGCTTCTGGGTAATACAAGTAGCTGCTTTTCTTAATAAAATCATCCACTGATAACGGTGAGTAAAAACGGGCGGTCCCTTCTGTTGGTAGGGTATGATTTGGTCCAGCAAAATAATCTCCCAGCACTTCTGGTGTATGATGTCCTAAAAAGACACTGCCCGCATTTTCTACTTGTCCCAACAAAGCAAAAGGATCTGCCACTGCTAATTCAAGGTGTTCTGGAGCAATTTGATTGGCAATGGTAAGTGCTTCGGTCAAATCTTTGACTAGGATCAGCTTTCCGCTAGATTCAAGCGCCGCAGCAGCAATGTCTTTGCGGGGCAGTTGCTTCAGCTGCAAGTCAAGCTCTACTTGGACTTCTTCAATCAAGGCTGCTTCTGTTGTGACTAAGATGGCTTGCGCTAAGGAATCATGCTCGGCTTGTGCCAAAAGATCCGCTGCCAGCCAGCGAGGATTTGCGCTGGCATCGGCGATGATCAGCACATCGCTGGGCCCTGCGATCATATCGATATCAACTTCGCCGTACACCATTTTTTTCGCAGTGGCGACATAAATATTTCCTGGTCCCACTATTTTGTCGACTTTGGGAATCGTTTCTGTCCCATAAGCCAATGCCGCTACGCCATGGGCCCCACCGACTTTGTAGATTTCATCCACTCCAGCAACGGAAGCTGCCGCTAAGATAGCAGCCGGAACTTTTCCCTGGCTGTCCGTCGGTGTGATCATAACGATTTTTTTGACCCCGGCGATTTTTGCAGGCAGAACATCCATCAAAACCGTACTGGGATAAGCTGCTGTGCCGCCAGGAACGTAGACCCCGACTTTTGCTAGTGGCAAGACCCGCTGCCCCATCACAACGCCATTTTCCTTCGTTAAGACAAAGCCTTGCTGGACTTGCTTTTGATGAAATGCCAAAATGTTTTCTTTCGCCTGTTCCATCACCTCAAGCAGCTCAGGGGAGACGGCTTGGGCAGCCGCGTCTATCTCTCCTGGACTGACGGTTAAGGAAGACAAGGTCACTTGATCGATTTCCTCAATTAATTGAAACAACGCCTGATCTCCTTGCTGCTGAACACGGGCAATGATTTGGGCGACAACGGTTGAAACATCCTTTGTTTCCGACTGTTTCCTTGCCACGATCGTTTCGATCGTATCTTTTTGGGTCGAAAAAATTCTCATAATTGCTCCCTCACCTTCTCAATCACTGTTTGAATGCGTTCTTGCTTGAAACGCCACGTGGCGTGGTTGATCACTAAGCGCGCTGAAGACGGCGCGATGTCTTGGATCACTTCCAAATCATTTTCTTTTAGTGTCGTCCCCGTTTCGACGATGTCAACGATCACATCGGAGAGACCTAATAAAGGGGCCAATTCAATCGACCCATGCAGTTGGATCAATTCCACCGAGCGACCTAATCCTTGATAAAACTGACGGGTGATCTGCGGATATTTTGTAGAGACCCGCAGCGGTCGAGAGAAATCTTCCTCGAAATCCGTACGCGCCGCTACTGCCAAACGGCAGACCCCCATATGCAAATCAAGAAATTCGATGACTTCTGCTTTGCTTTCCATTAAAATATCTTTGCCCACGACACCGATATCCGCCACTCCGTGCTCCACATAGATCGCTACATCGCTAGGTTTAACTAAGAAAAAGCGCAGTTTGTTTTCTTCATCACAAAAAATTAGTTGGCGATTGTCTTTGAAGACGCCTTGCGCAGCGACTCCAGCTTTCGTGAACAAATCGTATACGGCATCCCCCATGCGGCCTTTAGGTAGCGCAATGTTCAAATAGCCTGAACTTTCGTTGTCAGTCGGCACCTTTTGCCCTACATGGTTGAGTTTCATACCAAAACCGATCGCCCCTTGCTCTTTGCCTTGGCGACTCATCAAGCGATCATAACGGCCCCCATATAAAATCGTCTCTCTTGCTTCTTCGATAAAGCCTTGAAACAGCAAGCCACTGTAATAATCGGCATCATTTAAAATCGAAAAATCCAGCCTTATCCGAATGGAGGCTGACAGTTGTTCTTTTTGCAATGCTTGATACAGTTGTTTCAGTTCTGCTAACCCAGCTTGAGCTTGGGGATATTCTGCCAGCAGCTCTTTGGCCTTTTGATACTTGGTTTCAAAATCACCTGACAAACGTACCAGTTTCGCTAATTTTTCAGCTTCTGTTGCTGACAAGCCAGCTTTTTCAGTCAGTGCATCCATGCCATGAGAACTCTTGTCCCGCAGGCAGTGCAGTACTTTTTGTCGATCCGCTTCGGGGAAGCGTTGGCAGATGCCATCCAAAATCCCCATATGGGACAGATCTAAGGTCCCTTTTCCCACCTGAGCCAAACTTTCACAAGCCAGTTTTACAACCTCCAGTTGATCTTCCCAGGTGATTTGATCAATGAGCTCCAAACCGATTTGATCGATCTTTTGGTATTCCCCTGCTTGACGATCCTGTCGATAGACATCTTCCACATAATACACTCTGCGGGCTTCTCCAGACGGTGTATTTTTGGCAATCGACAAGGTGACATCGGGTTTTAGCGCCATCGTCCTGCCATCCGTGCCTGTAAACGTGATGATGGAAGAACCACGCAAGAACTGATCATTTTGCTGATAGTTGCGATACTCTTCAAAGTTGTTCGAGTGATAAGGGGAAAAATGATGCTGCGTATACAATTTTCTTAATTTCAGTTCGACTTGTTCGGCTGGTTTCAATACATTCCATAACTCTTCCACACTTATCACTCCTATTTCATGCCACTGATCCGGCTTTTCCGTTGTTAAAACTAAACTTTTTCATCGATTCACCATCAGTTTTTCTAATAATACTAATGGTTTTGCCATAAATAAGCAATGGTATTTTTCGAAATATTCTGGATTTTTTTAAAAGTAAATCTAGCAATTATTCTTAATAAAGAGCTGTCTCCGCAAAAAGGACCAAAACAAAACGAACCGATTCTTCGTTTTGTTTTGGTCCTTTACTATTTTCTATAAACAGTAGCTTGGGCATTCACCCATTCATTCTTATACAGTCTTGCGAAATACCTTTACTAGACACGTGCTTTCCTCTTCATTATAGAACAAGTCTTTTTTCATACTTATTCAAAATAACAAAAAAAGGTGTTTCCCATCGTCTTTATGAAACCTGACTAGCATAAAAAAGCATGTGCTGGACATGCTTTTTGGTGGCTACACCAGACCGTGCTTTTGTAACGCTTGCGCAATCCCGCCGTCTTCTGGTCGAGCCGTCACCTCGTCAGCTACTGCCAATAGCTGTTCGCAGGCATTGCCCATCGCAATTCCTGTCGCAACAGCTTCAAACATTTCGACATCATTATGGCCGTCACCAAACGCCAATGTATCTTTGTTATCGATCCCTAGATGGTTCAAGAGAAAATCGATAGCTGTTTTCTTGTGGATATTCTTGATGCCGATCTCGCCACTGTCTTTGCCAAAAACAGGTACCGTACTGCGAATCATTTGGAATTGATCGTGGTATTGGTCATGGACCCGTTCATAAGGAATCGAATGATTGATAAAGGAAACTTTATTCACGTCATCATAATCAATTTTCGCTTCGTCCTCAATCAGTAAGTCAAGGAACCACTGAATAGTTTGAACGCGTTGTTTTCCTGCTTCACTTTCAACAGGCTCACCTGCCAAGACGATCTCCAGCAAGCGATTTCGTAGATTGGTACTTGCAAATAATCCTTGATTCGATTCCAAGTAATACTCGATTTTGTTTGCTTTTAAGAAATCGATCAACGTTAATAAGGCTTCCTTTTCAAAAACTTTGTGCAAAATCACCTCATCGTGCACCTCACAATAACCGCCGCCGGCACCAATCATTCCGCTTAAGGGCAGGGTCAGTACATCTTCTGTGATTTCGGCTTTTGAACGACCGGTACATAAGAAAAACTCATGGCCCTTCTTATGTGCCGCTGTGATCGCTTGGCGTGCACTTTCTGGTACGTTCCCCGCGTCATCACATAATGTTCCATCTACGTCTAAAAAGATAATTTTCTTCGTCATTTCATTTCCTCTTTTCTAACCAATCAATAAAGCGCTCACAAGAACATACTTGCTGAATACAAGGTGTCAAGATCAGCTACTTAGAATTAGTATAACAAATCACAAGGAAAGTGCGCTAGACTATTTTAATTGATCATAAGATGGGATTCTGTTATTGTGGTCGCTCTTTCTATTCCTTTACTCCGTGTTCATCGCGCTATTACTCCATGTGTTTTTTCTTGAGATGGTTGAATTTTCCTAAATTGTGCTTACTCCTCACTTAAATAAATTAAGCTCCATTTTGGTAGTTGATTGTTTTTTTGGCCTGTAAGCTCGCGATAATATGATTTTTTATCATTTTTGATCATACAAATTATTTCATGCTCATCCATACAAAACTCTTGGCATAAGTTTGTTCTACTATTTTCAAAAAGTTCCAGTAAAATTTGAATCTGCGCATCTATTGCTAGAAGTGCTTTGAGCTGAACAAATAAACTCTTTGATTGATCATAGTAAATGTGCTCAAATTCATCACAGAGTTCTTGATAATAATGGAAGATTTTTGGGTAATCAGTCAATACCCCTACACTTAGCAACACTTCTTTTGAATAACACAAATAGTCTTTCGGTTCCTTGATATTTTCTGATATCATATCCTTACTCCTTTACATCTATGTTTTTTTCGGTGAAAGTAGCGCTATCACTTCTGCTCGCTTTGATTTTCTTCCACTAGGTGTTTTTATTCGCTCAGACAAATTGAAGCTTAGCTGTCCAAAAACGACTAAAAGTGATTGGGTCCTTAGCTCTTACCAGTGCAGACACGTTAAGAAAATCAGTTACTCCTATTATAGTTTCCCTTTCGTGTCCTCTTATAATTACTTTTTATTAAATAAGAGAAATAAGAGTGAAAAAGTGGCGGACAACTCGTCTCCTTCTACTAAAAAGTAGTGCTCGAACGAAACTAGATCGGTTCTAGTAAAAAGAAAATGACTACAATATCGATAAAAATCAACAGATAGCTAAAGTTGTTGCTTCAAGGAACAAAGACACCCCCTATCCATACCAAAAAAACCAATAATCGAATCTATCGATCATTGGTCGAAACCTTAAATATTTTGTTGGAAGAAGACGTTCAGTCCATTCTATTTTATCACTCTACAGGTCAAAAATAGTATGGACTTTGGGACAGTGTCAGTAAAAATGGATCAAGCATAAATATAATCTAAAATCTCCTGCGGTGTCTCTGCCACAGCATCTGGTTTTTCGGCAGAAAGTTTTTTTGCATTGTGGCTGCCCCACGTTACGGCGATGGTTTTGACACCAGCTGCTTTGCCCATCTGAATATCAAAAATAGCATCTCCTACCATGATCGTCTTGGTCGGATCAAACTGATACTGCGTTACTAATTGATTGATTCCTTCTGGATGAGGCTTGTAGTGGGACACCGCATCTGAGCCGATGATTTCCTCAAAAAAATCCACAAGATCCTGAGCAGCCAAGTTTCGTTTGACGACTGCTGTCTTCTTACTTGAAACGACGAAACAAGGAACCTTTCGTTTATTTAAACTCTCTAAGATATGGGGAATTTCAGGAAATACTTTCAAGGTACTTTCTTCATATGTTTGGTAATAGGCACGAAAAATCCGAATCAATTCCGCTGCGATTTCTTGATCTAATGGCTGTTCTGACATTTTAAAAAATGATTCTTCGATCGGTATCCCCATATAATGCTCAATGACTACTTCACTGGGTACTTTGAGTCCCATCTCTGTAAAAGCTGCTTTTGTTGCCTTAACACTGCACTCTTTTGAATCCAATAAAGTTCCGTCCAAATCAAATATCACACACTCAATCTTCTTCACGCCATTTCCTCCTCTGAAAGATACTACAACACTTTTCTACCAAGCACTTTTTAAATCCTGCAGTATTCCTTTTCATTACTGATTATCTCTATTTTAACACTAAAAAAAAGCATTATCATAATTTTCAATACCATCACTCATTTAATACTAATGTTTTTATATAAAAAACGACTCAATTTGAAAACAGAGTCGCTTCTACAAAATAGACTGATTTAAAGAGGTGTACTCTTGATAGAAAAAGCTTCAATACACTTCTTACCAAACATTGGTTCTTTTTATTGTAAAATATAGCCTTTGCCCCAAGCGGTTCGCACCCGCTTTTCAGTATAGTCGTATTCATCTAGTTTTTCATTGATGCGTTTCGCTAATATCGACAACTGGGATTTTCTTGAGTTCGTTCCACCATTTCCCCAAATTTTCCAACACAAATCTTCCCGGTTGATGAATTGTTCTTCTCCTAAATTGTTAAAAAAGATCTGTTCTTGCAGACTAAGAAACTTAGGAAAGGATTCTTTTGTAACGGATGCTTTTTCTAATTTACGACTATTTGGTGGTAAAGCTGCTAAAAATTCTCTCAGCTCGACAAAAGAGCGATTCAGGTACGTGGCATTCTCAGCTTTTGCAATCATACCTTCTTGTTCACGATTCCCTGCCAAGATGCGGACGATCCGCTGTTGATAATGAGGAGCCAATGTCTGATTGATCAATAAAAATTCTGGATCAGCAATTGTTTCACTAACAAATAAACAGTCAAATAACTTGGCGCTTTCTATCAACCACTCTTCCTCTTTCGTAGTTCTCCCTACGAATACTTCATGACTCAACATCTGTAGCTCCCGCTGCAAATCAATCTCATATGATATATTTTTCGTCAGTATAATAATTCTCATGACACATCCTGCTTTCATTCCCCATTTATTCAGAAATCATTTACTGAATCCATTCGGACTCATTTCTGAATGCTTTATGTTGACATTATTACTTATTTTTGTCCGCTTGAGGTGTCATTTTTTGTTCATAAATGCTGATATGGTGTCATGTTTTGTGGGAAAAAGGTTTGCTCTTATATGATTTACTTAAACAAGTTTAAAAAATTGCGAATGATGGATTGAGAATGTATCGACAGTTTGTGGCCATTCATTGAAACATTTTACGATTCTTTTACTTTCGACTACTTCTAAGCACAAAAAAAGAAGCTGAAAACAGCTTCCTTTTCACTCATAATTTTGTTTTGTATTTCTCGTCGTTTGCGGCACTCCAGCCAAATTGGTACGTTAGGGCAAAGGCTAAAATGAAGGTGATCACGGAAGCAATAACGGTGGCATAAAACCCTTGATCTAAGCCAGTTTCTGGATTGATCAACGACGGGACACCCAGTACGCCGGTTGCTAAACTATACAATTTCCCACCAAATAGTGAAGTGATCAAGCCACCTATTGCTGCACTGATACTGCCAATCAAAAAAGGTCTTTTCGCAGGAACGTTGATACCGAATAAGGCAGGCTCGGTGATACCGAAAAGTCCTGATACACCAGCTCCTAATGTCACAGCCTTGATATTTTTGATTTTCGTTTTTGCTGCGATTGCAAATACTGCGCCCGTTTGGCCCATTGCGGCTACAAAGAAGACGACAGCGCCAAAGTAACTAAACCCAAGTGTGGCAAACTCGGTAGCAAAAATTGGGATAAATGCTTTACTGATGCCTAAGAATACCAATAATTGCCAAGTTCCTCCAACTAACGTTCCCGTCAAGATTGGACTTACCTCATAAAGGAAATTGATAAGGTTGGTCACACCATCCATTGCATAAGTCAAAACTGGGCCTAGTACCATGAAGGTGATTGGTACAACCACGATCAAGGTCAACATTGGTACAAAAATCATTTTTAGTAAGTCTGGAATCACTTTCCGCAGTTGTTTTTCCACGATGGCTGCAAACCAAGAAGCCACGATAATTGGAAAAACGGTGCTACTATAATCACGGATCAATAATGGTAATTGAGCAAAGGTCAAATCCAGCCCATCTGTAACCGCTGTCAAAACATTAGGATATAAAAGTGCTGCTGCAATCGCCATTGAAATAAAGGGCTTGCCACCAAACTTGGTCGCAGCTGTATAAGCAAGGAAGAATGGCATAAAGAAAAAGATCCCTTTACCCATCGCATCAATTACTAAATAAGTGCCGCTTGTCGTATCTACGATATTTAAGAAAACCAATAATGCCAAAATCCCCTGAAGGGTTCCGCAGGCACCTAGAACGCCGATAAATGGAATGAAGATGGCAGAAGCAATGTCCGAGATAGTGTCAATGATCCCCATTTTCTCAGGCGGATTCCCCTCATCTAACACTTCATCAACGGCTCCTTGTGTTTTAGCACCAAGAAGCTTTTCAGCTTCACTATAGTATTCAGTCACCTTATTTCCCATAATGACTTGTAGCTCTCCACCTCGGTCATATAACCCCATCACAGCAGAAATCTCATTGAGCTTCTCATCATTCACTTTGGAACGATCTTTTAGCTTGAAGCGCAGTCTTGTAAAACAATGGGTAACAGAATTGATATTTTCTTGCGAACCAACCAGTTGAATAATTTTTTCTGTTGTTTCTCGTTTATCCATTATGAGTATCTCCCTTTTATCAAAAATTAGTTTATTTTTCCGATTTCCTCACCAACAACAACTTCCTTTGCTTTAATTTCATCAAATACGGCCTCGGTCTGCCGATTCGTGTAGACGACGATGATCGTCTTTGGTTTTTCTAACCTGTCAAGCATACTTAGATCTACATGGGCGATTTTATGTTTCGGAGAAACTTTGTCGCCCACTTGTACGAATACTTGAAAAGGTTTTCCTGCCAATTCTACTGTGTCGATCCCAATATGGACTAAAACCTCATCTCCGCTTTTCGTTACCAAACCAATCGCATGTTTGGTTGGAAAAACAGTAGTGACTTTTCCATAAATCGGAGCATAAACATCACCATCAGACGGTTCAATACCATAACCATCGCCTAACATTTTGCTAGAAAACACAGGATCACTGATCTGGGTAATATTGATCAAACGTCCATTACTTGGTGCGTAAAATGGTGCACCTTTATCATTTTTAAAAAGATTGAACATCATTGCTTATCCTTTCTGTTTGGAAAGTACGAGATACGCAGCCCCCAAAACCCCAGCGGTGTTTCCTAAATTTGCGAGAGTAAGGCGTTCTTTGTTTCTTGCTTTTTGGAAAACAAATCGTTCACAGCTAAGCCGCACGTGGTCTAACAATACCTGCCCAGCAGCTGCGATCCCGCCACCTAAAATGATTTTATCTGGGTCCAGCGTATTGGTGATGTGTGCGCAGGCTAGACCGATATAATAAGAAAACTCAGTCACGACATGGACTGCGAATACATCTTGTTCCTTTGCCGCATCAAATATTTCTTTGACACTCACTTGCTGATGACAACGGACTTTCTCCTTTAAGGAACTTTCTTCCTTGAATGTCTCGGCTAATTTCTTCATCAGGTGGACTAATCCTGTTGCACTTGCGATCGATTCAAGACAACCTTGGTTGCCACAAGTACATTGAAACTCTTCATCATCCGTCACATGAAGATGCCCGATTTCGCCGGCACAGCCGTGCCTTCCGACGACTAATTCATGATTGACGATCATTCCGCCACCAACACCCGTTCCTAATGTAAGAAACACTACATTTGCCTGATCTTCTCCAGAGCCTTTCCATTTTTCTCCTAGTGCCGCTGCATTGGCATCATTTTCCAAGAAAAACGGACAAGCAAATGCTTGGACAAACTGCTCATTTATTGGTTCGGTATGATGCCAATGTAAATTATATGCACCTGACACCGTACCATTGCTCCGATCGACAGCCCCTGGGCTGCCCATACCGATTCCCAAAATGCGTGCCATCGCGATTTGCTGTTCCAATATTGTTTGTTTGATCGAAGCGATGATCGTTGGAATAATTTGTTTCCCATTTTGTTCCGTGTTCGTTTCGATCGTCCACTGATGAAGTAGTTCGCCGTTAGTTTTTATAATGGCTGATTTAGTCGTCGTTCCACCTAAATCAATACCAATAATCAAATCTTTCATGCTCTCTTCCTTTTCTTCTTGATTTCATTCATTAAAGGTTTGCAGCCGTAGTTTATTTTCTTTGTATTCAATGATCGTAATACTGGAATTACCAATCTCTTGAAAAATATTTGTCTTGGGACTAATGCTTCGCACGAGATGGCGAATGACATTCCCATGAGTGACGACTAAGCAATTATGGTCGGTTCCCTCACAACAGTTCGCCAAGATTTCTTCTAATGCTTTTTCTAAGCGCTCGTTAAATTCAGTAGCAGATTCAGCATCGTGGTAAGGGTCTAAGGCTTTCATCGTATCGGCGATTTCGGCAAGAGACAGTTTGCCAAAGACCTCTTTTAATTCAATTCCGTGTTTTTCAGCAACTTTAGGATAAACTTCTTCTCCCAACACAGCTTCAAAGGAACCAAAGAAGGTTTCTCTCAACTCTTTTATTGCGTGGATCTTTACCGAAGTACTCATTGTATTTTGGGCTAAAATCAACTTTGCCGTCTGAAGGGTACGACCTAAGTCACTAGTATAAACGGTGTGAAAAGGGACTTCTTTCAAGCGTTCACCTGTTTGACTTGCACTTTGTTCTCCTTCTGGTGTTAACGGCGTGTCTGACCACCCTTGCATTTTTTTGTATTTATTTAAATAAGTTTGTCCATGACGTACAAAATACATCTTCATTTTTTATCCTGCTTTCAGTCTTTAACGCTGAAGGGAAATAAGTGGATCATTATTCCCCTTGCGTTCGATTTGATTATAGCTAACACGATGACATTCCCAAAATCTCTTTTTCCATTTTGATATGTCGCTTCAACATATCATACCCACTGATATACGCTTCATTTTCGAATTCTGACATAATGTAACCTTCAAAATCAGATTCTTGAATGACGGGTAAGATTTCTTCATAAGGGATACTGGCTTCCTTATTATTTTCAAACATCCAATGATACTTCGCATGAAATTCAAAGGTATAAGGAATGATCGCTTTTAACCCTTCTTTATCCCATTCTTTACGAAATTGCACGAAACCATACATTCCTTGAACTGCTGGAAAAATCGCTGGTGAGGCGTGTAGTTCCTTCATTTTTGTCATTACGCTTTCTAAAGGCTCATCAGCATAGCGCATCTCAGCAGCGATCTGCAAGTGTTCTTCAGAAGCCCCAGCCTTGATAGCTTTATCCCAATGCGGTTTGTTTGGTTTGGTAGCGAAACAGCCAAAATCGGGAATAAAGCCAATATGCTTAGAGCCGGTTCTCTTAACGACGGCTAAGTTTTCTTGAATATAAGGGGTTGATGGTGTTTCAGGATTATGGATCTCAATGCCGACTTTCACATCGTATAACTCCGCATAAGGTGTCAGTTTTTCTAATACTGATGGTGGAATCACAAATTGTGCTCGTAGAACCCTACAGCCCAGTTTATGAGCACTTTGAATATCCGTAATGGCAGCTTTTAATAGTTCATCTTCCGTTAAATTCCGATCATGGCGCATACCCAAATCATTGCTGGCAGAATAGCAAATCGGACCAATCCCATATTTTTCTTTGCAGTCATTGACTAATCCCAAAAACGCATCGCTGACGTATGGGTATGAGGGGATCATCTGTGCTGCAACGATTTCGTAGCCTTCTGCGCCACACTCGGCGGCTTTTTTTACACATTCTTCGAATGAATACGTGCCATTGGCATATTCCATCGTAAACGTGAATAGTGTTGCCCCTAATTTGATTTTACTCATGATTTGCCTCCTTTTAGTCGATCAACTCGATCGTTTTTTCTTGTCCGCTATCCAAGGGCATGAATTGATGCCCTGGTCCGATCTGCATGTAAGGAACCCTCAGCATCAACTCTACTTTGATCGTATGCTTCCCTGCTGGTAACCCGCCTTGCTTGATCACTTTGACCTGTGCAGGCGCGGTCAACTGCCAGAATTCAGTCACACAATCTTTTAATTCGGTCGGAGCAAACTCTTTCCCATTGATACAAAAACGCAAATCTTGTGGCAAGATTGGTTCGTCATCGACCATAACCTCAAAACGATCGATGGTCGATAAGAAGTGGCCGCGGTAATAGCCTAGCCTTATGTCAAACTGATAGCCGACTTTTTCTCCATTGGCATACCTACTTTTTAATGATCCGTCCGTGATAACATCAACGAATCGCATTTTCATTGCAAAAGCCATGACGCTTCTCCTCCTTTAGTTGATGGTAATTTCTTTTCCTTCTTCTGCTGATCGATAAATGGCATCTAAAATCTGTGTGACCACAAATGCTTGTTCTGGTTTCACTAAAGGTTCTTTGTCTTCTCCCACAGCATCAAGCCATTGCTTGACCTCTAATACTTCTGGCGCATTGCTGCCACCTTCAAAATATGCAATGTTTCCAGCAGCGCTGAGGGATTCTTCGGTAAGTAAGCCGTTTTTGGCTTGATTGAAAATCAACTCATTGGTTTTGAAGCTCATACCGGCGTTGATCTGAGCACCTGCTTTCGTTCCACAAAGAGTGGTCGCTGCTTCTTTCGACTCTAAAATATTCAACGCCCAAGAGGATTCTAAAAAGATCGTGGCACCATTTTTCATCTTGATAAAGCCGAATGCTGAATCTTCTACTTCAAAACTTTCCGTGTCCCAAGGCCCAAACATATTGCCAGCGTCTGCTCCCGGTAAAGAGCCTAACTTATGGAAGACCGAGCCATTAACGGAAACTGGTTCATAGTTATCCATCATCCATAAAGTGATGTCCAATGCATGCGTCCCGATATCGATCAATGGTCCGCCACCTTGTTGTGATTTATCAGGAAAGACACCCCAAGTTGGGACCGCTTTACGGCGCAGAGCATGGGCTTTGGCAAAATAAATTTCTCCAAGCTCTCCTTTACTTGTGCTCTCGTGTAACGAACGGACTTCTTCTCTAAAACGATTTTGGTAACCGATGGTAAATTTCTTCCCCGATTTCTTCCAAGCTGCCATCATTTTTTCAGCTGCTTCTGTGTTATGGGCCATTGGTTTTTCACATAAAACATGTTTGCCTGCTTCAAATGCAGCTACTGTAATTGGACTATGACTCACGTTTGGTGTACAAACATGAACGATATCGATTGCGGGATCTGCTAGTAGATCATGGTAATCTTGATAATAATTTGCTCCGACAACGCCGTATTTTTCACAGGCGGTTTTCGCCCGCTCCACTTGAATGTCACAAAAAGCAACTAGTTCTGCTTTGTCTTGTTGCTGGCTTAGTGCAGGAAAATGCTTTTGATTGGCGATACCGCCACAGCCGATAATACCGATTTTTAATTTTTTCATTTTTTTCTACTCCTTCTTAGATCACATAATTCCGCAAATAGTGGGTACTTAATGTGACAGATTTTTTTACATCTTCTTCATTTTTTTCAAATGCTTTGTCTTCGATCTCAATACATGTATAGCCGTCATAACCGATATCCGTTAATGCAGACACGTATTTTCCCCAATCAACATCTCCTAAGCCAGGTAACTTAGGCGCCATGAACGTTAACGGAGGTGCCATGACCCCTACTTCAGCAAGTTTGTCTGGATAAAGTTTGATGTCTTTGTAATGAACATGAAAGATTTTCTCTTTAAACTCTGTCAGCGGCTTCAAGTAATCGATTTGCTGCCAGACAAAATGAGAAGGATCATAGTTCAATCCAATAAAGTCACTATCCAATAGTTCAAAAACCTCCCGCCAAATGTTCGGCGTAGTCATTAAGTTTTGTCCGCCTGGCCATTCATCCTCAGTAAAATACATCGGGCAATTCTCGATGGCGATCCGTACACCTTTTTCCTCGGCATATTTGATGATCGGCGGCCAAACGATTGCCACTTCTTTTAGATTTTCTGCAACCGATTTGCTTGGCATCCGACCAATAAATGTGGTCACTAGGTTGACATTCAGTAAACTGGCTGCATCGATAACAGTATATAAGTGTTCGATGATGGTTTTTCTTTTCACTAAATCCTCATCTAATGGATTGGGATAATAAGCTAATGCCGAGATCTCAACACCTTTTTCATGGCAGATCGCCAAGAGTGCTGCCGCTTTTTCGGCAGTCAGATGCTGCGTGTCAATATGAGAAACGCCAGCATAGCGTCTTTCTGCTTTTCCTTGCGGCCAACAAGCAACTTCCACGCACTCTAAGCCGTTTTCTGCAACAATAGCGATCATTTCCTCAAATGTTTGTTGGGCAAAAATGGCACTTACTACACCTAATTTCATGATTTTCCTCCTTCTTATTTGTTCAAAGAGCAACGGATTGATTGGTTTCACTAGATTGAACAGCGGCTTCCATGATTCTTAGAACTTCCCGTACTTCAGCTATTTTGATCAATGGTTCATCTTTTCCTTCAATCGCAGCAACTACATTTTGATAAAAGTCTGTCCATTCAGTCACTACTTCTGGCAAGGGCTCTTCATACAACACACCGGCTGGTTGCGGAGCAAATTTACGGGTCGGTCCAGCCACTGTTTCAGCAATCTGAGCAGGCAATTTATCTAGTAGTTCACTCGTTCTGGCGATCCCTCCGTCACAAGCGAAAGAATTGATGTAGGCAGTTCCACGATTCCCTGCTGCTAACCAGCGAGGTTGATACTTCAAAAGATAGGTGGCAAGTTCAATATGGTAAGTAATGCCATTGTCAAACTTCAATGTTAAATTGAAGTAATCATCGACCTCGTCATTGATGATGCTTTTGATATCCGCAAAAATCGTGATTGGCTTTGCACCTTTCATCATTTGCATCGCTTGATCGATCAAATGAACGCCCCAATCGTACATCATGCCTCCACCGTACTTTTTGTAGAGATGCCATTCATGGATTCGACCATTGGCAGTATGGAGACGAGACTCGATCGTAAACACTTCGCCCAGCTGGTTTTCGTCCACCAGTTTTTTTATTATGCGAAAATCTCGATCCCAACGACGGTTTTGATGTACCGTGAAAAATACATGATTCTCCTTCACAGCAGCAATCATCTCGTCAAACTCCTTAACAGTTAAGGCTGCTGGTTTTTCATCAATGATATTCAAACCTGCTTTGGCGGCTTTGATCGTCATTTCTTTATGCAGATGGTTTGGTACGGTGAGAAGAACCGTATTGATAGCCGCATTTTCAAACATTTCCTCAGCTGAAAGATAGACATCGTATTTACTATCAGAAATATCTTTTAGTTTTTTAGGATCGATATCGCAAATTGCCACAATCTCGACACCTGCTACTCGTGGGGCATTTTTCTCATGCCATTTCCCCATACCGCCGTATCCGACGATTCCTAATCTGATCGTCATTTCTTTTCCCTCCCTTTCATTTACACTTTAAGTTTAGCGATTCCAAAACAAAGTAACCGCTTTCTATTTGACCTACTCTCATTTCTTTTTTACCATCACGAGTCCAGCACAAAAAAGCGAGATAAAAAAGTAATGATTACTTTTTTACCTCGCTACTTCACTATCAATAGGAGTTAGGGCAATATAGATGAACTCATTTGCAGCCAACGTTTGCCTAAGATTAAGCTTTCCTTCAACGTCGGTCATTGCTTGCTGGAATTTTATATCTGGATCAGCTTTCAGTTTTAAGTATTCTAGGTCTTTTTTTCTTAACGAATGGCGATACCCGAGATCTCGCCAACCAGAAATCACATTGCCGCTACTATGATTGACCCGAAACATTTTTATCTCGTAGAGTTGCTGAGGCGCTAACTGAAAAGAAAGCGCAATTGCTTGGCACTTGTCTTCATCGAAATAGGTATCAATTTCCTCAATCTGTATCTTGTTCTCCTCCGTTAAATAATAAGTAACATTAGGTGCTTGATAATTGTACAAGATCAGGCTGACTTCTCGTTCTTCTTCGTTTTTACTGGCAATTATGCCCGGTAGGTTCATAATCAGTTCTTGATTTAAAAAGTTCATAAAGCGAAGGGCATGAAAGGCTGGTTTCGGAATTGATCCCTTTGCCAATAATCCAGCCCCCCCGTGCAAGATCGCTCGTGAATCGATAAACTCGCTGAAAATATCAGAACCAACCCAATAAGCAATACCATCTACCAACTCCACAATAGCCGCCAAATTTTTTATCAAGTAACTTCCTTTGAACAAACTATCATTGATTGCATTCCGATTGGAGATCGTGTTGTTCCACTCTGTGATGTAAAGTTCCTTTTGATGATAACTGGATTGATTCAATGTTTCTCTAAGCGCATTAATGACTTCTGGCAAATAATTTTCTGTTGCTATTCGTTTCGCATTTCGCTCGCCGCCTGTATCTACTTGATAAGGATAAATCAAATAAGATAAGAAGTCGAAGGCCATCTCGTTGGCTTCAAATAGCTTTAAATCTCTTTGGTAATCATAAGTCGAACTGACTTGCACCATCGCTCCTGGTCCACCGATTTTTATCGTGTCGCTATACTGTTTGATCAGCTCATATGTCTTTTTGTAGTGAGTGATCAATTCTTCAAGTCCATCGGTTCCTTGATAGTGCTCAAAGCTGAATTCAAACATCCACGTGCGGATACAGCTTAAGCCATAACGATTGCGGATATGCCGCATAAATTGCCTCAACAGATCAAACCATTCCTCACTGTTTAACCGAAATTTGAAGTCTTCATTTTCATAGACGAGGTGTTCACGAGTGGAGCTATGCAAGCGTCGAATCTTATACCGTAACTCAATAAAAGGGCGTAGGTTTTCTTTGACTAAGAAATCTAACACGCTATCGATTTTTTCAAAGTTATATGCCGTAGTAATCGTTGGATCGATATTCATCCCTTTCGTAAATAAATTCCAAAAGCGAATATAGGACAAATCGAGTTCTTTTTTCAGGCGGTTAACATGGTTACGCAAATCAGATTGCAGCAAATCTTCCGCGCTGCCAATATTCATGATCTGTTTCCATGGGTAGCTGTTTGATGTTCCTTTTGCATCAAAGACAATCTCCTGATATTTTGTCAATTGCTCTTCTTTGCCATCCGTGGGCAGCTGCTGCAAAAAATGCTGAGACGAATCACTGGGCTCGTTAGGAAGCTGCTGGGAAAACTGCTTGCGATAGTCACGGGGGGTATAGCCGTATCTTTCCTTAAACTTCCGATTAAAACCGTTGATATTGACAAATCCTGTCTGATCGGCAATCACTGAAATTTGTTCAGAAGAAGAACGAATTGCCGCTGCCGCTTTTTCAAGCCTTAAATTTGTTAAATACTCAGTAAAGTTGATTCCCACCTGCTTTTTAAAGAAACGCGAGAAGTAGGCTGACGATACATTGAAATACGCAGCGATTTCATCTAGCGTGATGATTTTGGTCATATTCGTTTCTAGATAGTGAAGGATCTCATTCATTCGCGTGTCAGTCGCCTTATTTAGCGGTTGATAGATAAGAGCAGTTTTACTGAGGTGATCTAAAAAGTTGGCAGACAATGCGAGCAAATGAAAGTCCAGGTTTCCTCCGCTTTCTTTTAAATAGCTAGCAATTTGCAATGAAGATTCATTGATTTTTTCTTGTTGAGAATAAGGTTGAACTTTTTCTGTTTTAAACGTGTAGCGGGTCATGTCTAAAACACTATTCAGCAAGGACGTTGACACAAAATAAAGCAACACATAGGTCTCATTTGTCGTACTCTTAAGAGAAACACTTGTATTCGCTTTCATAAAGAACAAGTCTTTTGCTGCTAATGTTTCCTTTTTATCGGTAAATTGAAGCTGGAGTTTGCCTTTTAAAAGATGAATAACGAGGTTTTGATTCTCTGAGAACACTTGCTGAAATTCTCCAGTAAAAATCCTCAATCCGCTAGTAGAGGAATCTTTCCCAAATATGTGAAGCATTTCCTTCCCTCCTTTTGCCCAAATAAGGCAGGTTTAAATATCCTTACTATACCATTAATGTCAAGCAGGAAAACCTAATTTTCAAATAATTGTGATTCTCTCCTATCTGAGTTCTGTTTCGGCTGCGAAAAAAAACTTGACCCATAGAGTCAAGTTGCACTTATGAATATCTCCAGCTGTTTGGTTAAAATCAATACTTGATTTTCTAATACACTGATTCGGTTATTTGCACGTTTTAATTCAGCCATTACCTGCAGTAACTCTTCAGATTGTTGTGCCTGCTTATTTTTTTTGCGCGAATAAAGATCAGTAACGCCCGATTGTTCATACATTTCTACCAATATAGCGACTTTACTGTCTTCAACATCTACTTGTGTCGATGTATAGATTGATCCATTTGCTCCTGTACGAACTTGTTCCAATGTTTTCATCCATTCAAAGGCTTTCGGTCCTACTATATATCCATAATCAGCTTTGACAATCATTTCTTCATCTTTTAACCAGCCGTAAAAATTATTTTGGCTTAACCCATATGCCGTTTTAATTTCATGTAATTTCATCTCGTTCCCTCCCATTCAGTCACCTGCTTATAGCGTTCATATTTACATTTGGCATATCTTCTGATAAGAATGAAATCGCTAATAACGCTTCCATTTCATCATATATAATTACAAATAATGATTTTTTTTATAAAAAAGAAGATAAAAAGGCAATATGCATTCAGATTGCCTTCTTGTCCTCACTGCTCCCACTTCAAATTCAATAGCTCCAGCATTTCATGGTAGGCGGTTTCGATTCGCTGGCGCTTTTCTTCAGGAACATTTTTGGCATATCGCCCATCTGGCAGATAATCTTCAGCAAGGCAGACTTGAAAATCAAAGGCCTGCAAGACGCCGTATTCTGGATCATAATAGGTACGATCAGGGATTGGTTCTTTGGAGACCCAAGTTGGATGCAAGGCAATCTGGCTTAAATAGGTTCGCTGCCCTTCTTTGGAGATTTCAACTTCTGGAATGACGCCTCGTTCGGTCCAATAGTTGTCATTGACGGTTTCATAACGTTGATTCGACAGTAAGTTCCCCATTGAGTAAATGATAAATTTCTTTTCGCCGTCCTTTTCGATGATTTCGGTTGGTTCTGCTACATGCGGATGGCCGCCGAAGATAATATCAGCACCAAAATCGATCATCTTCCGATAAACAGTTTGTTGTTCTTCCGTTGGTTCTAAAGAATACTCAACACCAGACTGAGGCATCACGATGGTGATATCCGCCAAGCTTTCCGCTTCTTTGATCTCTGCTTCCACTTTATCTAACGACAAGTCTTTCAAGTAGGTATCATACTCTGCTTGAGTTAAGCTTTCTTCAAGGCCATTGAAGCCGTAGGCATAGGCCAAGAGAGCAACTTTGATCCCGTTGACTTCTTTGACCAGGATTCCACTGTTGTCGACCGTGACACCAATCGTTGCCAAGCCTTGGTCGTGAAAAGCAGCCGCCGTCGTTTTGATTCCTTCGATCCCCGTATCTAAAATATGGTTATGGGCAAGATCGATCACATCAAAGCCCGCGTCTTTGATGCTGGTAACAGCATCGATAGGGGCGTTGAATAGGGGAAAACCGCCAAGCGGTTTATTAGGATTGATGGTTCCTTCAAAATCACCTAAAGCAAGGTCCGCCGATCCAATCAACGGTTTGACCTGCTCAAAATCGTTGTCAAAATCATAACGCTTTCCGTCGTAAGCGCTTAAATAAACAGGTGTATGATAAAGCATATCACCACTAGCTGTCACTGTGATGGTTTTTACTTCTGACTTTGTTTCGGTAGAACTACTTGATTCTTGCATTGTTTTTGTCGGTTTTGTCGATTCTGCTGTAAGACGCTGTTCGGGGATACCTACCGCTTGAATCACTAGATAAATCACTCCAAGTGTGATTGCCAGCAGCGCTGTACTTAACCCCGCAATGATCCGCTGGCGTTTCTGACGTTCCTGTCTTCGTTGTTGTCTCATGCCCTCACCCTTTCACTCTGCTTTATCAAAAACCTATCTTCATTTACGTTCTAACTAGATTCCCTTCTCCTTTTCCTGCGACCCCTACCAAATATTATCTTTTCATTAAATAATTATACTATACTTATCAGCCCTTTAATAGGTCATTTTACAAAGCATAAAAAAACAGCCCGATCGTAATCGAACTGTTTCACACATCTCTTAGCAGTGGATTCCTCTAAAATCATTCCTGCAGGTCTGTGTTGTCTAAGGTCTTGTATCATTTAGTATCTTAGGCTGCGATTTTTAGCTAAGGATTCTTCTCATTCATCATGAATGATAGACTTCCGATCATATATGGACTCCGTATCCCCTGTACGTAAAAGCTCTACAAACCATCGATAAACTGTTTCCGGACATTCATGTTTTTCTAATTCTTGAAAAAAATCTTTGGATTCAATAAGGGTAATAAACTGAGTCATCGCATTTAGATGCTGCTTGCTGTCTAACGCGGAAAGGGTAAAGATGTACTTTACAGGAATCGTTCCCAAGACATATACTTCAGATTCTAACGTTGTCAATCCCATGCCAAGTTTTTTTGCACCTGCTTCAGGAACCGTATGCGGTAAGGCAACTTGATCGAATATCACCATATAAGCGCCTTCTGATCGGGTTTGTTGAATGATCGAATCGATGTAATTTCTAGTGATGATCTTTCTTTCAATCAATGGATTGGCTGCGAGATAAAAGGCCTCTTCCCACGTTCTGGCTTTTTTGTTTAATTGTATCAATTCTGGACGCATCATATCCAACAGCATTGCAGGTTCTTTTGACTTTTTCTCTTTTTGAGACATGATAGATGCCGTTGGCGAGCAGGTCTCTTGTACAAATTTCTCTAGATGATGTCGCAGAGCTGACTCGCTAGTAACTGTTGAATATTGTTGAATAATTTGCATCAAGCCGTCGATCGTAACAGTATTGGGCTTGATACTTGTACTGGTTTCGAATTTGACATCTAAAAACAACTGGGTTCGTTCCTCGTAAGACATGATCGGGTTTACTACAAAAATCGGTTTTTTTAACGGATAAAGTTGAAAGTTGGGTTTTGTCGTAAAAATGATATCGTACGACTGATCAAATGAATGTAGTTCGCTTGTTTCAATCGGTCCCAATAAGATAAAAGAGGGAAAGATTTCCTTTAATTCATTGTAAATGATTGCTGAGCTTCCAATACCATTTGGGCAAACAACGACCCCCACTTTTTGTTGCACCATATATTCTTCAGAATTCCTGATCAAAAGCGCAAAATGCATTGTTAAAAAGGCTACTTCTTCATCTGGAAGCTTTGAATCAAAACTATCACTGATTGGTCTCAAGGTTTCTTTTACGATCTGATAAAGATCATTATATTTTTCAAAAATTTTCTCCTGCATAGGATTGATGATCGGTAATCGAAACAGCATGCGGAAATAGGTCGGTCGAAAATGACTATATAATTGCTTGATGACAGAGTGTTTATCCTTGAAACGAATACCTGAAAGCAATTCAAATCGCTCGACGATTCTTTCTACCAAGTCAATGATGACCAAATTTCCTTGAAGCCATTCCTTTTCATTTCCAAATGCCATTCCCAGGACCCACCCACAGAGGTAGTTTTTTTCTATACTATTCATCACCCCTGCGTTTTCTAAAACTTCTTCAGCAAAGCGATACTCCTTCATTTTTACTAACTCATGATCATTAGAAAAGGGCTTTAGATCAAATTCATTCAAGCCCATTCTTGGGTATAAAAAAATAAGGATATAGTTCAATTCAATCAACCTATTTTCAACTAACTCTATCGCATGTTTTTCTAAAAGAAGAGAAAGATAGGTGTCCTGCTCATCCGCCAATTGTATTCGTTCGTTATGAATAAAGTAACGGTAAATAAAATCATCGTCCTTGCTAGTCACATCTTCCAAAATCATTCGAAATAAAGCGTAACGAATCATCAGTTCATCACCTGCTAAGTGATACCCCTCTTTTCTCGAATAACTGATTGAAATATCGTACCCATGTAATTCCGCTTGTAATTTGCGCAGATCACTCATAAAGGTTGTTTTGCCGATTTTTAACGCATCTAAAAAATGGTTGACCGACAGATAATCTTTCTCGTAGTAAAAGAGCGTCAAAAAGATATATTTTCCTCGTTCTTTTGAACTCATCTCATAATACTTAAACATACGCTCACGTAAAAATGACTCCAACAAATATTCCTTGCTTTTTTCAGGAAGTCGAATCACACTTTCCTTATTCACGCTAAGTGGTAGTTTTTGGGCAGATAGAAACTGGTTGATTTTATCAATGGTATACTCTATTTGAGTGCGGTTCATAGAATAATTCCGCTGAAGATAATCGTAACTGATGGTCGGTTTTTCAATCAGAGCCATCATCATCTTTCTCGTCCTATAGTCAATTTTTACCATCAATGTTCCCCCATTTCTGCAGCCTACTGTTCTACTTTCAATGTAAATCCTTCCGCTTGTACATATTTTTGAAGCACTTGATCCACCTGTTGCTTTTCTTCTTTAGTAAGATCTAGAACAGGCAGTTTCGGTAACCCAACATCCTGTCCGATTGCCCGCAAACAGTATTTCAGCCCAGACGGAATCGTTGAGAATTTGCAGGCTTCTCTAAAATCATCAATACTTGCTTGTGCTTGCCGCGCTTGTTCTATGTTTCCAGCTACAAATTGTTCATAGATCGCCACATCTGTTTTCGTCACAACATTTGCGGTTGAAGCCACAGAGCCATCTGCTCCTAACTGTAATGCTTCTAAAATCTTAGAGTCGCTTCCCATCAGCAAAGAGAAATCCTCTCGATGATTTAATTCAAGATAGCCCTTGAAGTTTTCTAGATCACCGCTTGAATCTTTTATCCCAATGATCGAATCAATTTTGAGTAATTCCGAGAAAACATGACGATTGATGAAATTTCTAGTATTTGGCGGAATATTGTACAAAATAATTGGTAGTGTCGTTTGCTCAGCAATCATTCGGTAGTGATGGATCAACTCCTCATCGGTATATTTCAAAAGATACGGCGTAATGATGGAAGCAGCATCAACGCCGATTTTTGCAAACTCATTTACTAATTCAATCACTTTATTCGTTGCGATGTCTCCGGCACCTGCAAATACTGGTACTCTGCCCGATACTTCATCGACAACGATTTTGGCAAACTGGATTTTCTCTTCTTTGCTTAAGGTATGAAATTCGCCATTGGTTCCTAAAATAAACAACCCGTGGACACCACCAGCAATCAAATGCCTGACAAGCTTTCTAGTGCCCTCTTCATTGATGCCGTTCTCATTTAATGGTGTGACCATTGCTGGTATAATTCCTCTGATTTTCATTGTGTAAGCTCCTTTTTTGTCGTTGCTCCTAAGCTTCCCCCTGGATGCCATTTAAGGTAATCTTCTAAATTGATTTCTTTTGCTTCTTGCAGCAACACCGACAGAACCTGCAGCTGGATCATTTGGGCGATCACAGAGGAACGTGGCGGTTTATTCAATGAGTCCCCTTCTTGGGAAACATAAGAAGACAATGTGACTTCAGCACAGGAAGCTAGGGAAGAATCTTCATTTCCTGTTATCGCTAAAATTACAGCGCCATTAGCTTTTAAGGTAGCAAGCGCATATTCTAATTCTTTGGTATTCCCACTATTACTTATCGCAATCACTACATCGCCAGCCACGACTTGTCCTGCCGATCCGTGCACGGCTTCGGTTGTGTCTAAAAAATAGGCGGGCGTACCGACAGAGGAGAAAAGTGAAGCTGCATAGCCTGCTACATAGGAACATTTTCCCACGCCGGTTACATGAACGCGCTTATGATTTTTTTCTGCATGGAGAATAAGTTCTTTGGCCTTTACCATCTGTTGATAGACTTCTTCGTCTTCAAGCCGATAAAATTGAGCATCGCTTTGGGCTTTTAAATTCGTACTATATGCAAACAAAACGTTTTTTTCATTCAATACAGATTTTCCTTTCTTATAGCAAGGAGAAATGGTATTCATCCTTCTCCTTGCTAATCATACTGTTTAACTAAATAGTTTTAAGATTTTGTCTAGTAAAATTCCGATAATATTGTAGTCGATTTGAGGAAATCCAGCGTCTGTGATGCCTAATTCAGAAAAAGCTGGGAAAAGCACCAAAGGCAATGCAGTCAGCAAAATACCGCCTAAGAAGGATGCGATGATCGCCCCTTTCAACCCGCCTCTTATTGAACCAAAGACACCCATTGTTCCACCCGAGAAAAAAGCAATCCCAGCTGCTGGCAAAAGTACAACGGGAGAACCCATAGCAGCCATGGCAAACGTCGCTGTTAACCCACCTATAAACGAGGTAATAAAACCGACAGGAACCATGGTTGGCGCATATTGGAAAAACACAGGAACATCTACTGCCGGCATTGATCCTGGGATATATTTTTCTGAGATTGCTACGAAGGCAGCTGTTAATTCAGCAATAAATTGACGCACACCATAAATCAGTACAGACATCCCCGCAGCAAATTGCAACCCTTGAATCAACGGATACAAGAACCATAAGTCGTTGCCAGCCATTTCTTGAACGACATCCATATGACCACTTAAAACTGCTGCGATCGTTGCAATGTAGAAAAGAATAATCATGAAAAATGCAACAGAGAAGACAAAATCTCGGAATACGGAGAAGAAATCAGGAAGCTCGCGATTGGCTGCTTTCTCTTTCTTTGCTTGCCAATTTTTCCCGCCAATGACACTGCCGATGACACCTGAGAACCAGTAAAAAATCAAGTTAAAGTGACCTAGTGCAACCCCTGCATTACCTGTCAGCTCATCTGTATATTTCTGAGCCAATTTGGGCAACCCTGCTCCTGCAAAACCTAGCACCAAAGAACCAAAGATAACTGTTACCCAAGTGGGCATACCATTCGAAATAAAAATCAACCCAATGACAGCAGCAAAGAAAAGATAATGCTGACCGGTTAAGAAAATTGATTTTAAAGGCGTCAATTTCGCAATAACTAATCCGAATATGAACCCTAGCCCCATAATCATTGATATTTCAAAACCATATACATCCATAGCTAACGCTGTAGCTGGCTCTACTGCTAGAACCGTCCCTTGAACACCAAATGCGGTCTGAAACAACGTGGCGAAATTTGCAGCAATCGTTCCTACATGACCTCCACCAATATTAAAAATCATAAACCCAATGCCCACTTTGAGGACACCGCTCAGGGTCTCCTTCGCAGGCTTTCTTTGTGCAAGTAACCCGATCAAAGCCAAAATCATTAGCAACACAGCAGTATTTCTGAATTGGTTCATTACTAAAATTGCCATTCAATTTATTCCTCGCTCCATCAATTTATTTTGTTTGCATCGTTTCAAGAAATGTTTCTAGTTTTCCTTGGATCTCTTCTTTACTCATAATATTTTGAATGCCTATGACTTCATAAGGTTTGTTTTGAAAATCAGGTTCCGCTGCGATATCTGCCATACTCATAAAGGCATCGCCGGTAAAACCAATGAGAACGTCTAGATTTCCATGAATTGTTTCAATAGGATAGCCGTTTTCTTCAATCACTGATTTTACTTTTATGTGAAGCAACGTTGAACTCCCCATCCCTGCACGGCATGCAACCGCTATCAAAAATTTCTTGCCATTACTCGCCTTAGGTTTTGCATCTGATTGGATCGATGCATCATTTTTCTTTTTTTGAAAGAATCCCTTCTTAACTCCTCGTTTCTTCTAATAGTTGTATAAATGCTTCTGGTGTCTCCACATTTGCTAAACGATCAATGATACTGTCCCTTGCTAAAACTTCTGCTAACTCACCCATCAGCTCCAAATGACTGGTCGGGTCTATCGCTGCCAAACAGAAAATGACTTTCACTGGATCATTGGGTGAACCAAATGAGATGGGGGTATTTAATGTCATCGCACTTAGTCCTAAACGACAAACCCCATCTTCTGATCGGGCATGCGCCAAAGCAAACCCAGGCATAAGGACGATATACGGCCCGGCATCTAAGACGGATTGAATCATCGCTTCGACATACTGTTTTGTAACGCTGCCATTCTTCAATAACGGCTGGGCAGCTTTTTTGATTGCTTCTTGCCAACTGGTACTATCTTGTTGAAGTAAAATGTTTTCTTTTGTTAATAATGTAGTTTGCAAACGACGATTTCCTTTCTAAAAAAATTTCTTTAGGTTTTAGTAAAGAATTTCTCGAGATAATTCCTATACACACACTATAAGTGAAAAGTTTCGGCCTGAATAGACGATTTTAGACCACATGTTTGTACACGCTTCCAGATTAAGTGAACTGCTCTTCTCAAAAAGACCAGGTATACTGGCTATTTTTTTTATTAGCCTCCATTTTTTCTCGATAACCTTCTTGAGCAGTTCACAAAACTTATTCCATCAAGGAAAAAGTGAACCAAAAATGGACAGATCTTTTGCTTGCATCCACAAAAAAAGAAGCTCTTAAATAAACTAAGAACTTCTTAAGGCAAACACTCTATTCATGGCTATAGATCTACCGTTTTAATTGTATTTCTAGCCGTAGGTATTTTCACACGAATTTTTACTTGCAACTGCTATTTTCTACTTTGCTTCCTCATGCTTCACGGGACAACTGCTGTGGCAATCAGAACAATGATCCTTTTTCACCATGCGGTAAACCACACGGCCGCCATAGCCAAAGATCAGTCCGCTTAGAATTACTGTAGCAATCATTTTTCGCCTCCTACGACTTGGATCAAGGGTGCACTCCCTCGGAATGGTTTCTTCACCAGAGCAAATACTAATAGACCAGCAATGACTATTGCCGCAAAAACACCTAGCGTGAGGTGTCCGCCTTCAAAGATGACGTGTCCGAATTGGTAGACCAACAAACTGGCGCAGTACGCCAAGCCACATTGATAGCCAATGGCTAACCATGTCCACTTGCTGTCCCCCATTTCACGGTGGATCGCACCGATGGCAGCAAAACAGGGGGCACATAGTAAATTAAAGACGAGGAAAGAGTATGCCGCCACAGCAGTGTAATCGCCGCGCAACACTTGCCAAATCTCCGTCCCACTTTCTGACAACTCACCGGTTTGTCCGTAGAGAATCCCGAATGTGCCAATCACATTTTCTTTGGCCACCAAGCCAGTGATCGTCGCCACGGCGCCTCGCCAAGTTCCCCAGCCTAGGGGAGCGAAAAGCGGCGCCAAAAGTCGACCGAAAAAGGCCAAAATGCTTTGGTCTTCACTGACCCGCTGCAAGGCAAAGTTGTAGCTGGAGGTAAACCAGACAAAGATACAAGCTACAAAAATTATCGTACCGGCTTTTTTTACAAAAGCAACGGCTCGATCACAGGCACTTTTCAAAATCGTTGTGAGCTGCGGCAAATGATACGCTGGTAGTTCCATAATGAATGGTGCCAGATCACCTGCAAAAAGCGGCGTTTTTTTCAAGACGATCCCTGAAAAAATCACAGCGCCCATGCCGAAAAAATAGGCCGATGGTGCGACCCAACTATACTGAGGGAAAAAGGCTCCGGAGATCAATGCGATGATCGGCAATTTGGCAGAACAAGGCATGAAGGTCGTGACCATCACCGTCAACCGACGATCCTTTTCGTTTTCAATCGTTCGGCTTGCCATCACCCCCGGCACGCCGCATCCTGTGGCAATCAACATAGGGATAAACGACTTGCCAGATAGGCCAAATTTGCGAAACAACCGGTCCATGACAAATGCCACCCGCGCCATGTATCCACAGTCCTCCAAGATAGCCAAGCAAAAAAACAACACGAAAATCTGCGGCAAAAATCCTAAGACCGCACCGACTCCTGCCACGATGCCATCCAAAATCAATTCTTGCAGCCACTGGGCGACCCGCAGCTGTTCTAGCCAGTGCGCTGCTGTTTCGGGTATCCAGCTGCCAAATAATACATCATTGACCCAATCGGTGCCGATCGTGCCAATCGTCTGAATCGATAAATAGTAGATTCCCCACATAATGAAGGCAAAAATCGGTAGTGCCAATACGCGATGGGTCAACACGCGGTCGATTTTGTCGCTGAAGGCTAAGTGCTGATCTGTTTCCTTGATGACTGCCAGCGCCAACAATTCTTCAATGAAGCCATAGCGCTCATTAACGAGAATGGCGTCACTGCTGTCTTTAAAGATCATCTCTAAAATCGAAATCGTCTCCTGAAGGACTGCTTGCTGGGAGTCAGTCAGTTTACACATTGCTTGAATCGCTTCATCTTTTTCAAAGAGTTTTATGGCAAACCAGCGTTTTTGCTGCTGAGGGATCGTCTCTGGCAAAATCGCCATAATCTCGGTCAAGCCAGCTTCTAAACGATCATCGTAGCGGGGAGGGAGCTGTTGTGTGTTGACTGCGTGCTTCGCTGCCTCGATCATTTTGGCTAAACCACGTTGTTTCAAAGCACTGATCCCCACTACCGGAATCCCTAATCCGTAAGCCAATTTTTCGAAGTTGATCTGCAAGCCTTTTTTCTTTAATAGATCGATCATGTTGATGGCTGCCACGGTGGGAACATTCATTTCTAATAATTGCAAGGTTAAATACAGATTTCGCTCAAGATTAGTTCCGTCAATAATATTGATTACCGCATCCAGCGATGCTTCCATCAAATAATTGCGGGAAATCAGTTCTTCCGGCGTATAAGGCGACAAGGAATAGATCCCGGGCAGATCTTGGATCAACACGTGCCGGTCTTTTCTCAGTCGCCCCGCTTTACGTTCTACGGTGACACCCGGCCAATTGCCCACTGTTTGTTTGGCACCAGTCAATTGATTGAAAGTACTTGTTTTCCCGCTATTGGGATTTCCTGCTAATGCAAAGTGATAGGTCATACCGTTTCGACTCCTTTTTCGACAAAAACCAACGCTGCTTCTTGCTTTCTCAAAGACAATTCATAGCCGCGGAGCCGAATCTCCATTGGATCACCCAATGGAGCCAGTTTCACTACTTCCAAATGTACGTTTTTCGTAAGACCCATATCCATCAAACGACGGCGCAAAGCACCTTTTGCACCAATCTGATTGACCTTCCCGCTTTCACCGACTTGTAGCTGATCTAAAGAGGTAATGACGGTTTGCTGCTGGATCTCTGTGACATCGATTTGTTCCATGACCCTTGCATCTAAAGCAATCCGCGTTCCCTGGTGCAAAATGATGCCGCCTTTGCGATCTTTTTGTACCACAACGATTTCAACGCCCGTGCGAATGCCAAGATCGTTTAAATGAGCCGTGATTTCTTTGGTGGTTGCCATCGAGTCGATTTTGTATGTCCCAGAAGCCCGAGTTTGCGCCATTTTCATTGGTTCTTACTCCTTTTGTGAAGTGTTGTTTTAATTAACCTACTTTAATTGAGAATGATTATCATTATAATAGAGCCATTTCCACAGGAAGTCAATCTGTTTTCGACTTAACTTTGAATTTCCCTTCACAATAGAGATTTTTTTTACTCATTTTGATTGCATATCCCCTCTAATAATTACGCAAAAACCTTGTAATTCTACGTATTTTCCGCTTTTTTCATTTGCATAAAAAACACAGAAACACTATAAATTGTGTATGTCGAATTCACAAGCACAAGATATAGTGTTTTTTCGTTGACTTTCTCCGAGACTTATTTATACTAGGTTTATAACTATTACAACTCGGAGGAAACAATTATGAATATCAAACTATTTTCTAAAAACAACTGCATGCAATGTAAAATGGCGAAACGCTTTTTAAGTGAAAATCAGATTGCCTTTGAAGAAATCAATATCGATAATGAGCCTGAAGCATTAGAATTTTTGAAAGAACAAGGTTTCCAAAGTGTGCCAGTCATTACCTCTGATGCGCAAACGATCATCGGTTTCCGTCCAGATCAACTACGTCAATTAGCGAGCTAAGATTTTTCTCAATGTGATGCTTTTGAGGGATTTGTCAGTCGTCCAGACCGCAAGTCCTTTTTTATACGAACAAAACAAGAAAAGAGGTTAGCCATTTATGAGCTTGAAAGAAATCAAAGATGTCAGTTATTTCAAATTGAATAATGAGATCAACCGTCCAGTAGATGGTCAAATTCCATTAAATAAAGACAAAGAAGCCCTAGCGGCATTCTTTAAAGAAAACGTTGAACCAAACACCTTAACCTTTGCGACTGCAATGGACAAAATCAATTATTTGATTGAAAATGATTATTTAGAAGAAGAATTTATCAAAAAGTACCGTCCTGCTTTTATTGAGGACTTGTATCAATTCTTAGACGAGCAACACTTTACTTTCAAATCATTTATGGCTGCTTACAAGTTTTATTCACAATACGCACTAAAAACCAATGATGGTACCGCGTATCTAGAACGTTACGAAGATCGGGTCGCTTTCAACGCCCTTTACTTTGCGGATGGCAATGAAGAGTTAGCCATGAGCTTGGCAGATGAAATGATCTACCAACGTTACCAACCAGCAACTCCTTCTTTCTTGAATGCAGGACGCAAACGTCGCGGTGAATTGGTTTCTTGTTTCTTGATCCAAATCACTGATGACATGAACGCGATCGGTCGTGGGATCAACTCCGCGCTGCAACTTTCACGGATCGGCGGCGGTGTCGGGATCACATTATCAAACTTGCGGGAAGCCGGCGCGCCTATCAAAGGCTACGAAGGTGCAGCAAGTGGTGTGATGCCTGTAATGAAATTGTTTGAAGATAGCTTCAGCTATTCAAACCAATTGGGTCAACGGCAAGGGGCTGGCGTGGTCTACTTGAACGTCTTCCACCCAGATATCATCAGCTTTTTATCAGCGAAAAAAGAAAATGCGGATGAAAAAATCCGTGTCAAAACCTTATCATTAGGTGTGATCGTACCTGACAAATTCTACGAATTGACGCGTAAAAATGAAGAGATGTATCTCTTTAGTCCGTACAGTGTCGAAAAAGAATATGGCGTACCCTTCTCTTATGTCGATATCACCAAGGAATACGACAACTTAGTTATGAATCCACGGATTCGCAAAACCAAAATCAGAGCCCGTGATTTAGAAAACGAAATTTCTAAATTGCAGCAAGAATCTGGTTATCCTTATATCATCAATATCGATACCGCAAACCGCAGCAACCCAATCGATGGCAAGATCATCATGAGTAATCTTTGTTCCGAGATCCTTCAAGTCCAAGCACCATCTGTGATCAACGGCAAACAAGAATACGAGGTTTTAGGAACAGATATCAGCTGTAACTTAGGTTCCACCAATATCGTGAACTTGATGGACAGCCCTGACTTTGGGAAATCTGTTCGAGCAATGACTCGTGCCTTGACCTTCGTTACTGATGCGTCTGACATTGACGTGGTACCATCGATCCAAAATGGGAATGCCTTGAACCACACGATCGGTTTAGGCGCAATGGGCTTGCATACCTATTTTGCAAAAAATCAAATGGAATATGGTTCACCAGAATCTCTTGAATTTACTGATCTTTATTTCATGTTGTTGAACTATTGGACATTGGTTGAAAGCAATGCCATCGCCAAAGAAAAAGGCGAAGTTTTCCATAACTTTGAAAAATCAGCTTATGCAGATGGCAGCTACTTCACCGATTATATCCAAGGTGACTACCAACCAAAATCGGAAAAAGTCAAAGCATTGTTTGAAGGCGTCTTTTTACCAACTGGTGAAGATTGGGCAGCCTTGGCACAAACCGTCAAAGAAACCGGCTTGTATCACCAAAACCGCCTAGCCGTTGCACCAAATGGTTCGATCTCTTATATCAATGATACGAGTGCCAGCATCCACCCAATCACTCGGATGATCGAAGAACGCCAAGAAAAGAAAATCGGCAAGATTTACTATCCAGCACCTTACTTGAGCAATGAGACGATCGGCTACTACAAATCAGCCTACGATATGGATATGCGCAAAGTGATCGATGTTTACGCAACTGCTCAAAAACACGTCGATCAAGGGATGAGTATGACCTTGTTTATGCGTTCAGATATTCCAGAAGGTCTTTACGAATGGAAAGAAACGACAAAACAAACCACCCGTGATTTGAACATCTTGCGTCACTACGCTTTCCACAAAGGCATCAAATCGATCTACTATGTACGGACCTTTACAGATGATGCAGAAGAGATCGGCAGCAACCAATGTGAAAGCTGTGTCATCTAATCCAACTTTTGCCTGAAAACGAACTAACCGCCTGCCCCTGCTCTTTCTTGAGAGCGGGTCGGCTGTTGTCTTGATACGATTATTGGAGGAACCGACTATGGGTAAGACTTACTATGAAGCAATCAACTGGAATGAGATCGAAGATATCATCGATAAATCCACTTGGGAAAAATTAACAGAGCAATTCTGGTTAGATACGCGGATCCCTTTATCAAATGACCTTGATGATTGGCGGACGCTATCACCATTAGAAAAAACGACGGTAGGCTACGTCTTTGGCGGTTTGACCTTATTAGATACCGTTCAATCAGAAAGCGGTATGGATCAACTGCGTAAAGATGTCCGCACCCCACATGAAGAAGCGGTCTTGAACAACATCCAATTTATGGAATCTGTCCATGCAAAAAGTTATTCATCGATTTTCAGCACCTTGAATACAAAAGCGGAGATCGCTGATATTTTTGAATGGACCAACACCAATCCATATTTGCAAAAGAAAGCCGAACGAATCAATGAGATCTACAAAAATGGGACACCGCTAGAGAAAAAAATCGCCAGTGTGTTTCTAGAGACCTTCTTATTCTACTCAGGTTTCTATACACCCCTTTACTACTTAGGCAATAACAAACTAGCGAACGTAGCGGAGATCATCAAATTGATCATTCGTGACGAATCCGTTCATGGCACGTATATTGGCTACAAATTCCAATTAGGTTTCAACGAATTACCAGAAGACGAACAGCAAAAGCTGAAAGACTGGATGTACGACTTGTTGTATGAGTTGTATGAAAACGAAGAGCGTTATACCGAAGAATTATACGATGAGATCGGCTGGACCGAGGAAGTCAAAACCTTCTTGCGTTATAATGCCAATAAGGCTTTGATGAATCTAGGACAAGACCCACTTTTCCCAGACACCGCCAACGATGTCAATCCAATCGTCATGAACGGTATTTCAACTGGTACCAGCAATCACGACTTCTTCTCACAAGTTGGGAACGGGTATCTGCTCGGTTCCGTAGAAGCGATGAAAGACGATGACTACTTCATCGGACTTGATTGATTTGCTTACAAATAAACACCTTGTTTCTCGCCAATAGAGAGTGAGAAACAAGGTGTTTTTTAGTTAGCCAGCTGGTCTTTGATAAAGGTCAACGTTTCTGTCAAACAGGCCTGTGCTTGCGGCAAGCTATAATCAAATTGGTATTCGTGGGTCACTGTTTCCGAATTCCCTTTGTAAAAACGACTTGTCACGGGAATATCAAGAGCTTGCAGCTGGTTGGCAAAGGCAATGCCTTGGTCTTCAAAGGAATAGGCATTGCCATCCGTGATATACGTTGGCGGAAAATCAGCCGTCAATTTATCCACCAGTGAGATCTCCTGCAGTTGGGGACTATCTTGCCATTCTTTTTTGCCTAATAACGACCAAGCCACCGTTTTGACAAAGAATTTCATAAAGCGATCATCCGAAGAAGTCCCGGCGATCTGCTTCAAATCAAGCGGTCCGCAATAGGAAATAAACCCTTTCAGGGCCGATGCAGGAATGTCTTGATCAAAGGACATTTACTTCGCATACGCTGGATTGGTTTGCAGCGCCACATATTGCCCAGCAATTTGGGCTCCTGCAGAATCCCCGCCGAAGAAGAGTTGATCGAAATCCAGCATGGGGTATGCTTGGGCATCTGCTTTGATCGAGTCTACCGCTTGGGCTAATTGTTTGACCTGTCCAGGATAATGCAGACTTGGTGCCCATTCATAATTAATCGAAATCACAGCGGCTTTGGTTTCATCGACGACATAGGTCGCAAACTCTTTGACCCCTTCTTTGTCTCCCCCGACATAGCCGCCCCCATGGACCCAAAAAATGACTGGAACAGGGCCTTGTGCCTCTTTGGGATAATATAGATCAAAGGTACTACGTTGATAATCCGATTGATACGTCAAGTCCTGTTTGACCGTCACATTCGGCAAACTTTTTTGATAAGCTGCCTCATCCTTGATGGTCACTTCTTGGTTAAACAGATGACCGATCAAAAAAGCCCCCGGTCGTGGGGAGAGTTGAAAAGCCAGAAAAACGGCAGCTAAGAGTCCGATCAGGACCATCGCCACCCACATGAAAAAGCGCAGAATTTTTTTCACGCAAAAGCTCCTTCCTTCGTTCTGTTTCAGCTTTTTCATTTAACCATGTTTTTTTAGCAAATTCAATGACAATCGCTAAAGATTAAAAAAGGATGATACCAATAGGCATCATCCTTAAAATAACATCGTTTATAATGGCAACATCATAAACAAACCAGCTGCGATCGCTGCCCCGATCATTGGACCGATGATTGGTACTAACGCATAGCCCCAATCGGAAGTCCCTTTGTTTTTGATTGGCAAGATTTGGTGAGCGATCCGTGGTCCTAAGTCCCGTGCCGGGTTGATGGCATAGCCTGTTGGTCCACCAAGCGACAGCCCGATCGCTAAGATCAAGATCCCAACGACGATGGGATTTAATCCATCCGTAAAGGTATTGGCACCAAAAGCCAATAAGCCAAAGACTAAGACAAAGGTACCAATCACTTCAGTGATGGTATTCGATACTAAATTACGAACTGCAGGCCCTGTTGCAAAGGTACCTAAAATCGCGCCTTGGTCTTTTGTTTCATCCCATAATGGCAAGTAGTTGAGCCAAACGAGGATCGCCCCTACGATCGCACCAGCAATTTGTGCCAGCATAAACGGTACAGCCAAGCTCCAAGAAAAATTCCCCGTCATCGCCATGCCTAATGTAACGGCTGGATTCAAGTGAGCAGGTCCCATGTACCCTGAAACGTAAACGGCAATCGTTACCGCTGTCGCCCAGCCCATCGCGATCACGATCCAGCCAGAGGCTTCCGCTTTACTCTTTTTCAGATTGACAGCCGCACACACACCATCCCCTAACAAAACCAAAATAGCCGTTCCTAGAAATTCACTAAAGATCTGGGTTGTTTCATTCATCTTTTTTTCCTCCTTTTAAGGCTGTTAAATCTGATTCTGCGATCACTTGGTTCAATTCTGCTACATGGGCTGCTTTTTCTTCCTCGTCCCAGACAAAGAAGTCGGTCATAGCTGCAACGACACCGGCTTTGACTTCATCTAAGGTATCTCGCATAAATAGGATATGGTTGGTCCGACGCAATAGATAATCGACAGGCGTCAGAACCATTTCTTCATGCAAGGAATAGTTCAAGGCAGTGCTTTCTTTTTCATCTAAGCCCTCAAACTTCGTCTTGTAGTTCAACACTTGGGGAAGATTCGACCCATAAAGATGAGCCAAATACGTCGCATCTGCTTCATTGAACCCAGCGGCTTGCGCTTGGTCAGCCAGCTTCGCTAATTCTTCCTCTACATTGGCTGCATCAAGCTCCCCACCAGAAACTGGGTACGTGGTTGAATCCACTAACTCGAAGGAAGCACCTCTTTCTTGAAGCAATTCATTGATCCGTTTGACTGCTCCTTCCGCCATCAAACGATAGTCGGTGATTTTTCCGCCTGCCAACGTCAATAGTCCGTCTTTTGAGCGTTCCAAACTGCTGCCGCGAGAAACTTGCGATGGATCCACTTTGCTGGCTTCTACTCGTTCTTGTGCTTGTTTTACGGCTTTTTCTACAACTGGTCGCTGCCGCTTATCTGCAAGATATTCTTTGACGCTTTCAACGATCTGCTCAAAGCTTTCATCCGATAGTTTGCCTTTACCGCCGCCATTGTAATCCGAACCGCCATTATTCGTAATCAATGGACGTAGACCAGCCCAGCTCGCTTCGATATCATCAAGGGTGATTTGTGCATGTGGGAAGCGTTCATTCACGATGGTCAGTAGATAATCGACATCTTCTTGTGTGACCGTCGGATGGGCAAAATCGCCTGTATAGTCCGTATCGGTTGTGCCAAAATAGGTCTTGTTTTCTCTTGGTACCACGAAAACCATCCGACCATCATTTTTCCCAGTATCAAAATAGGTTGGTTGCGGCACTTTTAGTTTTTCCCGATCGACCACTAAATGGACACCTTTCGTCGGACGCATTTGTGGCGGCAGCTCATCATTCTTGTCTAATTGACGAACGATGTCTGACCAAGGGCCGGTCGTGTTGATCACGACTTTGGCGTGAACCTCAAAGCGCTCGTTTGTCAGTTGATCCTCCACTTCTACCCCATTGATGATGCCTTGCTCATCATGTAAGATGCCGACGACTTTGGCTTTACTGATCATTGCTGCCCCATCGGCTTGTGCTCGTTTGATGTTTTCGATCACCAAGCGGGCATCGTTGTTGCGAAAATCAAGATAGACTCCGCCACCAACTAAGTTTTCCGCCTGCAGCTGTGGTTCGCGTTCTAAGACCTCTTCTTTCGTCAACAGATAATTTTCGTATTTACTGCCTGTCACATTTGCTAAGCGATCATAAAGATCCATCGCCACTTTAACAGAAAACAAGGAGAAGGTTGCCCCCGGTTCATCGTAAATCGGTAAAAGCATCGGATCGGGTTTCGGGATATGCGGAGCAATTTGTTGAACGATCGCCCGTTCCCGCACGGTGTCAGCGACCACTTCCACGTCAAAGGTTTTCAAATAGCGAATACCGCCATGAACGAGTTTCGTGGACCGCGAAGACGTCCCTTCGGCAAAGTCTTGCATTTCCAAAAGAGCCGTCTTCATCCCAGCGGCTGCGGTTTGAACAGCAACCCCTGCGCCAGTGATCCCACCACCGATGATCAATACATCATAGGTGGTCTTTGCCGCTTCTTGAATGGTTTGCTTCCGATCTTTCTGAGAAAAGGTCATGGCTTACTCGCCTTCTTTCTTCGCTTTGAATTTGAAGGTCTGAGTAGCCGCCACCGCTTGTTTCCAACCTTCGTACAAATTGTCTCTTTCTTCTGCTGGCATTTCTGGTGTAAACATTTGCCCTTCTTCTGCCATTGATTTCAATTCATCCAAGTCTTTCCAGAAGCCAACCGCTAGCCCTGCCAAGTAAGCTGCACCTAATGCGGTTGTTTCCAGATTCGCAGCTCGTTGCACGTCAATGTCTAAAATGTCCGCTTGGAACTGCATCAATAAATCGTTTTTGGCTGCACCGCCATCGACTTTCAGCAATGGGATATCGATACCGGAATCTTTTTTCATCGTGTCGATGACATCTTTTGATTGATACGCAACAGCTTGCAATGTTGCCCGAACAAAATCTTCCTTCGTCGTCCCACGAGTCAAGCCAAAGACGGCTCCTCTTGCATCTGAATCCCAGTAAGGCGCACCCAATCCAGTAAAGGCAGGCACCACATACACTTCATTATCACCTTTTGCTTTGGCAGCTATTTCTTCTGATTGCGGAGAAGACTCGATCATTCGTAGACCGTCCCGCAGCCATTGGATCGCTGATCCAGCAACGAAGATACTTCCTTCTAAGGCATAATAGACTTTGCCGTTGATGCCATACCCGATGGTCGTCAGTAGGTCATTGTCAGACAATTGTGGTTCTTCACCCGTATTCATGACGATAAATGCCCCAGTGCCGTAAGTATTTTTGATCATGCCTTTTTCAAAGGCCATTTGTCCAAAGAGGGCGGCTTGTTGGTCCCCAGCCATTCCAGCGATTGGTACTTCACTGCCGTAAAAATGGTAGCTGCGGGTGTGACCATAGACTTCTGAGTTGCTTTTGACTTCTGGCAACATCGAGCTTGGAATGTTCAAAAGATCCAAGATTTCTTGATCCCACTCTAATTTATGAATGTTGTAAAGCATCGTCCGACTAGCATTGGAGTAATCGGTGACATGGACTTGCCCATCTGTCAGTTTCCACACAAGCCATGAATCGATCGTTCCGAAAAGTAGCTCGCCATTATCCGCCTTTTCTTGTGCCCCTTCGATATTGTCTAAAAGCCAGCGCACCTTGGTCGCTGAGAAATACGCATCAATGACTAACCCAGTTTTTTCATGAATCATCTCTGTATGGCCATCTGCTTTTAATTGGTCAGCGATCGGTGAAGATTGGCGGGATTGCCAAACGATTGCATTTGCGATCGGCTGGCCTGTCGTTTTGTCCCAAACCACTGTTGTTTCACGCTGGTTGGTGATGCCGATGCCGGCGATTGCTTCTGGTCGGATACCTGATTCAATAAATGCCCCTGCGATGACTGATTGGACAGAGTTCCAAATTTCGTTGGCGTTGTGTTCTACCCAACCGGATTTTGGAAAGTATTGCGGAAACTCTTTTTGTGAACTGCCGATTTTTTTCCCGTTACGATCAAAAATAATTGCTCTTGAACTAGTGGTTCCTTGGTCGATCGCCATTACATAATTTTTTTCTGCCATTTGATTCGCTCCCTTTGGTTTTATACGCGCTGTTTGTTAGCGCTTTCTGACTTGCTTTTATTTTAGCTGAACTTTTGCTATATGGTTCGTCAATTTTTTTTCAAATCTCTAAGAAATTGACGAAATCCACTATTTAAAGCGTTCACGGATCATTTTTTTGATCGTTTCCCGATCATATGCGGTACCTAATTCACTGATTCGATAGGTCGGTGTTTTGGTCTCGATGGCGTAATTCGCCAAGATCAAATCATATTCTTGTTCTGGACGATAGCGTTCGACAACTACGCCATTCAAATTTTTGAGATACAGCAGCCACATATAATAGAGGGCTTCTTTAAATAGCTCATCCATTTTCAAGGCGATCCCAACACGAAATTCTCGATTGATTTGATAGTCGATGATCGTGATGACACTCAAGTATTTGACCATCGTCATCATCAGTAGACTATTTTTCTCGGACGGCTTGATATTTAACTCTGTTAAGGCCTTACCTAATAGTTCATGACTGATTTGCTGAATGTTGCGGCTGGATAACTGCGCCTCCAGCTGCCAAATATTTTCTCGATCAAAAACTTCCACATCCCCTTTGAAAAAATAGACGCGGCTGTGGATCTGCAGCAGGTGACCATAGCAAGTGGCTTCCATTTCACGAGGAACAAACGATGGGCGGTAAAGATGCAAAATATGTTCCAAAATCAAGGTATCCGTCAAGGCAGTTGGCGTAAACCGAGAACGCTGCAGCATATACACCTGCAGATCGTGTTCGGATAACACCGAGAACGACAACAAAAAAACAAAATGCAGCATCGCCTCCTCTTCTCTGACTTCTAATGCGTAATGGCCAAAGCCACGAAATACTAACTCCCGTAATTGCTGAAACAAAGGATCTTTCGTGTAGGGTACCATTTTCTCCCGTAAGACTTGAAAGGATTGAGTAGCAATTTTCAGTCGCGCTTTCATGATCCTCAGCCATAGGGACAAGCGCTGCTGGGCTTCTTTCGTAAAACGCATGTTCAGGCCGCGAGTGATCAGACCGACATATTTCTCATCGATCGGTAATGGCTGACTGTCAAAAGAATGAACATACCAAAAGAGTTCAAAATAGAAATAACGAATCTGCGTTTCTTCCCCAATCAGCTTTCCTTGCCAGATCTCTAATTCAAATTCTGCTAGCAAGCCATTTAGCTCTTTGATTTTGCGAAACAAGGATGACTCGCTGACCGCTAATTTTTGTGCCAGCTGGACAGTCGTCACTTCTTGATGTTGTAAAAGATGCTCGAGAATTTGAAATTTCAATGCCGAACGATAAAATGCCCATTCAATTTGGTTAAGAGAAAAGGTGGGACTCATTTCAAAGACCAGGACACCTTTTCGATAATACAACTGACACTGCTCTTGGTAGTGAGCCAACTCATCTTGCAGCTCATCCACATACTTTTCCAGAGAAGGCTTACTGATGCCAAGATAGAGCGCTAATTCATGTAGCTCCATTTGACCGCCAACTAGTAAAAGTTTTTTGAGCAGCTGCAATTGTTTTGCTTCTTTTTTTTCTAATAACTGATCAAGTCTCATCGGCATCACTTCCCGACCATATGAAGGTTTGATCCAACACATTCGTGAACCGTGGATGAAAGAAAAAGTCTTTTTGGGTCAGCTCCTCCATCGTTGCCTGCTGCTCGATCGCAAATGCTAGTAAATTGATTTTTTCCAAAATATTGGCTTTTGATAATAGCTGAGCACCAACGATTCGGCCGCTGGCTTGATCGATCATCACTTTTCCATGAACCTGCGTCGAATCAAAAAGGGAAGCGGCAGCCGTAAAAGTGTGACAGACGATCGGGGATTCATAGAAAAACTGATCCGACTCGGTCAAACCAGTACTGGCTAAATACCACTCAAACAATTGTGTCCCGACTGTCCGCAATCCACCACGAAACGGAGTTGTTTTGCTTGCTAGATTGCGAGCTGCCGCGATCCCTGATCGAACAGCATTGTTGACTAAGGGCATGTAGACCGTATCTTTCGTAATAGCATTTGGAATTTGAATCAAATCGCCGACCGCAAAAATATCCGTGGCAGAAGTTTCCAAGTAGGCATCTGTCCAGATGGTTTGATCACTGTGTAATTCAAAGACCGCAAATGCCTCTGGCAAGCGAGGATGAACGTTGACTGTCGTCAATACCAGATCGCTTTCATAGCCTTGATCGGCGGTTTCTATCCGAAAGCCTGTTTCCGTTTTAACGACTGCCAAAGTTGGCTTGGACCAATGCAGCTGCAAATTGGGGATTTTTTCGATCTCCGTTAAAAAGGGCTGCAAAAAATCGTGATCAAAGTACTTGAATAAAGGATATGACATTGATTCGATCACACTGACTTTTTTTCCGATCGCCGTCAAGGTATTCGCCGCTTCCATCCCTGCTTGACCAGCACCGACGATGGTAATCGACTCTGCTTGGGGCAATTGTTGCAAGAAGTGCTTCGCTGCTTCATATTCTTTGTAGGTCAGCAGTGCTTCTTCTGGTTGCGGCAAAACAGTGGAATCCTGACTAGAGCCTGCTGCCAAGACGAGTCGATCATAACTTAGTTCTCGCTGATCTGTTCGAATCCGATGATCCGAAGGAAAGACTTCTAGAAGGGTTTCTTCTAAGGCTACGTCGATTGTTTCTGCCTCCAGCTGCTCCTTCGTACAAAAGAATGCTTCTTCCAGCGAAGCGATCCTGCCTTCAATCAGCAATAACAAGCCACTTGGAACAAACCCAAGATGGGCTTTTTTTTCTATCAGTAGAATCTCTGCGTCAGGGTATAATCGACGTGCTTCACGGGCGCAACTGACACCACCAAAAGACCCACCTATAATTATGATTTTCATTGGATCACCTCTCTCCTTTAGCTTAAATGAAACGCTCTCATTTGACGAGTAAAAAGCTATCTCCCTTACTATTTTTTTGTTAACTGCGATAAAATAAATGAGACCTATGCTACACTATACGCAAAGGAGTGTTCAAATGGTTTTCTTCTATCAATTCATGCTGGGCTTGTTTGCCAGTACATTCGTTGCAGCGGCAGCATTCATCTTTCAGTGGCTGACTATTTCTGGCGCACTGGCTGCGATTCTTTGCGGCACACTAGTCATTGGCTTTGGTCCGTGGTACAGCATCTTTTTGATTGGCTTTTTCTTTGCCAGCTCTGGCATCATTGGTCTTTTAAAGAAAATGCGCAGTCAGCCAGAGTTAGCTGTGCTTGCCAAAGGTGCTCGCCGTGATGCAAAACAAGTCTTTGCGAACATCGCACCAAGCATCTTTGCTCTACTGCTTGCCTTTTGGACGAAAGAACCGCTATTCCTTTGGGGATTTGTGGCGGGAATCGCTAGCTGTACGGCTGACACTTGGGGCTCAGAAATCGGCGTGCTGAGTCCAAGTGCACCGCGTCACTTACTAACGGGAAAAAAATTACCACCGGGACTTTCCGGCGGTGTCAGTTGGTTGGGAACTGCCGCTTCCCTAGCAGGGAGTCTCGCCATCACTGGTTTATTCGCAACAGCCTTATGGTTGAACGGCAAGCCGTTCTCCTTTGATCTCTGGTTGACCTTGACTGTCTTAGGCTTTTGCGGTAGTCTCTTGGACAGCTTACTGGGCGCAACGATTCAGGTGCGCTATCAATGCCCTGTCTGTCACCAATACACCGAAAAAAAAGTCCACCACGACGTTGCCACCAAGCAAGTCGGCGGTCTTTCCTTTGTAACGAATGAAGGGGTCAATTTGCTGACTTCAATAGTGATCGTTATTGTATCGGTCTTGCTAACTGGTTCTTTTTTCAAGTAATCAGGCAATCCACTGCGATGACAATTCCTTCATACAAAAAAACTTCGAGAGCTACACGTTTGTGTTTCTCTTGAAGGTTTTTATTTGTTTAGTGAAAGTATGATACGGGTGCTCACTCCATAAGGAGCCTGATTAAGACGCAGGCGAATGATTCGTCACTTTATAATAAGCAAAATCAGCATAGGATTGATGTTGATGTGCATCCACGGCACCAATAAAATTAAACAATCCTGTGAAGCCACCTATTTCTCCAGGCATTCCATTGACTCCTTCATCAGATAAGTAAGCCACTGACAGATCTTGGAGCAAAATTTGCCAAGTCTCTTGTTCCTCTAATCGATAGTAGACATTTGCGATCCCGTGGTCGTATCCAATTTTCAGCTGAATATTTCCTTCAGGAACGATGACGCGCGTATTTACATATTCGATCCTTTGTCCTAATTTTGCTTGTAAGAGAGTCAAATAAGGACATCGGTTTTCTTCTGAATAGGTAACATGAGCATATAACCAATTGTTTGAATCATAATAAAGCCCAAGTCCTGCTGTTTGTGAATAATGGTTCGGTTGAAACTCCAACAAGGTCTCCACCTCATAGGTGAAAGAGGTTGCTCGTGTTGCCATGATGGCAGGATTCATCTGTGAAAACAAGGAATTGCCCCCATAGATCCGTAAGAACCCCTGCCGCTTTTGCGTACTGACCCATGACTGATGCTGTTGGCGATACGGTGTCATAAATTCTAACAGATACTGCGGCTCTTGAAATGAATCAAATAAATCAGTGTTTGGTTCATTGTCAATTGGAACACCAGCTAATCCTTTAAAAGTCATTTTTGCCAAATTGCTTCCATCTTCCATTTCCAACCAATTGTCCTCGGTCCAGTGCATCCTTTGAATAGAAGCTTCTCTTCCAAGAGGATTCAACAGCTGCCCCTCTAAGGGTCTTGCCATTAAATGAGCCATGAACCATTCATCAGTATGGGTATGGACGAGCGAACCATGTCCTGCTTTTTGCATCACTGAATGAGGATTGACCATTTCAAAATGCCCAGCATCAGGGTCGCCCAAAGAAAACAGATGCCTTGGAGAAGAAGTAAGGATCGGTTCGCCTGAAGGATGTGCTTCATAAGGGCCAAAAATAGTTTCTGCGCGACCGACTTCCACACCATGAGCATAGCCCGTGCCTCCAGATGCCAGCAATAAAAAGTATGCCCCTTCATGCTTGTATATTTGGGGTGCTTCCGCACACCCTCTGGTGGTGAACCCTTGTGTTACGCGATGCCAAGGGGACAGTAATTTACCTGAAGGCAAGTCGATCTCCGCAAGAACAATATGTCCCGGCGCTTGATAGCCTTCTCTTGTTTCCCATTCCAAAATCGTTAAATAATGCCGCCCATCCTCGTCATGAAATAGCGCTGGATCAAAGCCAATTGAGGTAAAATAAATCGGTTCTGACCATGGTCCTCGGATGTCAGTCGCCCAAATGGCATAGGAATCAGCATTAAATTCACGTCCTGCCATGTTGACCATATGTGAATACGCCAGCCAAAATCGTTTTGTTTGTGGATCATAAGATAAATGTGGTGCCCAGATACCAGCTGGTGTATTGGTTCCACGTAAATTCACTTCTTCATTGTTCAAGGCATAACCAACAAGTTGCCAATTCGCAAGATCCTTTGATTCGAAAAGTTGAATCGCAGGTGTCCAATGGAAGGTTGAAGTTGCGATATAATAACGCTCATCCACACAAATGATAGAGGGATCAGGCGCCATTCCAGGAATAACTGGATTTTTGATGATTGTCATAAGCTTCCTTCCTATTCTTAACTTTTTATTCGTTTTGCAACCAAACAACAGTTTTTTTATCATCGTTTGCAGGCGAATGCGATAAATTGAAACCGTTTTATTCGATTGCTACATTTATCTTACGAAACTTTTAGGGTAGAATGAATATCAAAAAAAAGCTAATACTTACCATTTTTCATTTTTAAGGAGGTCGTACCGAATGAACCCAACACCTAAATGGCTAGAACAGCTGGTCAAATTACCCGATATCGACATCAATTTAAAAACCTTTGGTGGACACAAGCAACGTGTTTCCCAAGGATGGTGTGCACCACAAGAGACCCACTTTGCTTTTGAGATCATGATGATCATTGATGGAGAGCAGCGAACAATTTTTGAAGGCAGGCAGTTTGATTTTGTGGCAAATGATGTGATCCTGATACCGCCTGGTACCGCTCATGAAAATACTTGTCTCGTAGCAGAAGGTTTAGAGTATTTTTGTATGCATTTCGATCTGGATGATCCTGAGATTCAGCAACAGTTGTTGATGTATTGTCCTTTACTACTAAAAAAGACGAATCCCGCCTACCAAGCGATCGTTGCGATCCTTCAGCAATACATTGCGTTTTTGGCAAGCGGATACTTTGGAATGAAAGAAAAAATCGCCATTGAGATCTTACTGTTAGAACTGATGCGTGCCTTACTAGACTATGTCGAAGATGAAAAAAATCAGTTAGCGCATACAGATAACACTTCCCTTGTTTTAGCAAAAGCGATCACTGAAGCGATTCAACAAAATTTTCGTACGTACACACAAAGCCCAACGGAAGAAAACAAAGCCTTGCTTTCCATGAGTTATACAGCCAATTCATTGAACATTAGTAATAGTACGATGCTGACGGTTTTCAAAAAAGTTTATGCTAGTAGTCCAAAACAGTACTTAGATCAATTACGTTTCAACCAGGCAAAATTCTATCTCCATCAACCCAAATTGACCATCGCCGAAATCGCAGAGATCATTGGCTATCAAAATGCCGCCCACTTTACGAGACAATTCAAAAAATGGGCAAATATATCGCCGAATAAATACCGTAAGCTCCAGTTAGAAGCAGCAAAATAAGTAATCGACAAATAATGATTCGAGAAAAGCGACTCCTACTTCTTCCTCTGAGGATGCGAAAAAAAGCTTTTTTTTCGCATAATAAATGAAAAATGGTAAATTTCCCCTTTTTTTTGATATTTCAAGTCCTGTCTGCATTCTTTATGATTAATACCAAGAAATCGTTTGCAGGAATAAAAACAGTTAGTTGCAAAATAGCAAGATGAGTGGGTATTCTCAGCACACTTGCTTTGCACTACATTAAGGGGAATATGTATGATTTCAGAAAATTCAATGTCAATCAAAAGTCGGTTGCCGTTAAAAATCGGAATTTTGAGTCTTTCATTGGTCGTACAAGCTGCTGGTGCAGTAGCAGCAGCCGTACCTTTTATTATGAACGATTTTTCTGACCGAACCACCGCACAAGTCCAATCTATTTTGACACTGCCATCAATGGCAATCTTGATTTTCATTCTGCTAAGTTCATGGTTTATCAAAGCACTTGGCAAAAAGCGAACGGTCTGTTTAGGCTTGATGATCGCTTTAGTCGGTGGCATCTTACCGGCATTTACAATGAATTTTGGCTTGATTTTATTTGCCCGTATTTTGTTTGGCGCAGGTCTGGGACTCTTTAACTCAATGACCGTCTCCTTGATCGGCGACAACTTTACAGGTGCCGAGCAAAAAAACTTATTAGGTATTCAATCAGCCGTGATGACTTTAGGAAATAGCCTAGCAACGTTTGCTGCGGGCTTACTGTTAACGATCTCGTGGCAAGCTTCATTCTTAGTGTACTTGGTCATCTTACCGATTCTGTTTCTTTTTCTTTTCGGTTATCGTAACGTCAATGAAAATCCAGTTGAAACAACGCAGTCATCAACCATCGATACAAAAAGAAGAAAGCTGCCATTAAGCGTAACTTTAGGTATTTTGACTCTCTTTTTATTCTTCATTAGTTTGATGGTCGTCATTACTTCTTCCGCACTACTGATTCAAGAATTGGCGCTGACGAATCAAGGATTTCTTTCCACCGCACTAGCAATCGCCGGTATTTTTAGCAGCTTGGTCGCATTAGCTTTTGGTCAAATCACCAAATTATTAAAGCGCTTTACACCAGTTGTCGTCATCAGTTTCGCAATGGTTGGTTTTTTCACGATAACTTTAGCACCTACGATGACCGTCTTTTTCATTGGTATATTAGTGGTTTATCTTGCCAATCTTGTAGTTCCTTATGTATACAGTGTCATTCTTAGCGATGTAGATCCAGAAGCCAATAACTTAGTTGTTTCTTTGGCAATGGTCGCTTGTAATCTTGGTGCTTTTTCCTCCCCCTATGTCATAAACTTTATCAGTCAACTGTTTGGCATGACAACGGCGGTCATGCAAGTCAGAATCGCTGCCGGAATCATGGCAATCATTGCTCTGATTTTTCTATTTCTCGCTTTCAATAAAACAACCACACCTATTAGTAAGGAGGAACTATAAGATGGAACAAAAACTTAGAGGCGTCAACCTAGGCGGTTGGCTTGTATTAGAAAAATGGATGGCACCTAGTCTCTTTCAAGGAACACCTACCGATGACGAGTATTATTTAGCCTATGATCTACCTGAAGCTGAATACCAAGCACGGCTGTTGATTCATCGTGAAACATTCATCACTGAAGCTGACTTCTTGCGCATTTCAGCAGCTGGCTTCAATACCGTTCGAATACCTGTCCCTTATTTTATTTTTGGTGATCGTACCCCCTTTATTGGCTGTATCGACTATTTGGATAAAGCCTTCGCTTGGGCAAAGGCTTATGACCTAAAAATCTTGATCGATCTGCATACCGCACCCTTCAGCCAAAATGGTTTTGACAATGGTGGTCTCTCGGGTGTGGTCAGATGGGCACAAATGCCCGAAGAAGTGGCGTTCGAATTGACCGTCTTGGAACGTTTGGCGCAAAGATATGCGGATCACGAAGCATTGTGGGGCATTGAAGTATTAAACGAACCGATCACAGATGGTGAAGTGTGGCACAGCATGAATCCCATGGATCGTTTCCCACCTCGTGATCTTGCGTTAGCAAAAGGTAGTGCACCGATCTCTTTAGACTTTTTGAGAACTTTTTATCAAGATGCCTATCGAAGAATGCGTAACTATTTAAGCGATGACAAAGTGATCGTCTTTCATGATGGCTTCCAATTGCATGCTTGGAAAGAGTTTTTCACCCAAAACGATTTTCACAATGTCATGCTAGATACGCACCAATACGTTATGATGGCAGAAATGGCCGGCACAGAGCAATCCTTGGAAGCATACGTGTCTTTCATTGATGGCTTAGCCCAAGAGATCGCCACGGTTGCACAATATGTCGAGGTTTTTGTTGGAGAATGGTCCTTGTTCAACTCCTATGCTGTTGGTACAGATACCAAAGGCGGTATCAATCCCACACAAGAGGAATTCAGTAGCAACCGTAGTTTGACAAAAAGCGAATTAGAAGAAGTTTATCAAACTTTGTGGCGTGCTTCAATCACAGCTTGGAACCAAGGAGCCGGACATATGTACTGGACCTATAAGTTATCCATCGATACGATCAATGAGCCTGCTTGGTATGGCTGGGATTCCTGGGATGCTAGTCGAGCTATGGCAAAAAACTGGATCGATCCACGTTTCTAAAACACAACAAAAAACGAGATTGAAACGAAGCAAACGATACTGTTTGCGTTACGTTTCAATCTCGCTTTTTTGTTGCTTTTAAGCAATATCCACTAAGCGGATCTTCGTGACATTTTTGTAGACAGACAATTCTTCGATCACTTCAGAAAAGCCTAGTCCTCGCGGGAGATCAATCGTATAAATGTTGGTATAAATGCGATAGTCTTCCATGAATTTGACATCAAAATTGACATCTTCGATCACGATATTTTTCTCTTGGAAGTACTCCGTCAAAAACTCTTTGGTCTCGGTGCGGTGGATGTATTGGATTTCTAATTTCTTTGCTGTTGGTACGCGGACGATCCGCTTAACGATCGTCAATGCAAAGAAGATCCCGATAAAACTGCTTAATGCGATGGTGTAAAAGCCCATCCCGATGGCAATTCCTAAACCGGCGATCGCCCATAAAGAAGCAGCCGTCGTCAACCCCGTCACCGAGCGCTTCGTCACAATGATCGTTCCGGCGCCTAGAAAACCGACCCCGCTGACGACTTGCGCAATCAATCGTGCTTCGTCCGAACGAATCACGCCTGCTAAATCTGGATGATCCAGCGCATCTCGCATGGCACCTGTGGCGATCTCCACTTGGATCAAAGCAATGACACAAGCCCCCATGCAAACCAAGATATGGGTTCTAAGACCAGCTGGTCGGCTTTTGTACTGCCGCTCGTACCCAATCGCGCCACCCATGACCATCGCCAACAGCAACCTCAGTGCTACTTCAGGAATGGATAAATGCATATCAACCATTTGCATCCCTCTTTTCTTCGTATTCTCTCTTTTAACTATAGCATCTCTGATGGAAAAAAGGAAAAAACATCGCTAGAGCGGCCAAATAAAAAAAGCCTCCTCAGAAATAAGCAAGATAGATCCGAACCATCGCTCGCAGCTGCGCTGGCATTACTGCACAAGCGCAGGGGGAAGCTGCAAGGATGGCGCGTTTTCCTTCTGACTTATTTCTGAAAAGGGCTGATTTTGTTTTACAGGTTGCTGGCAGCAGCCTCATCGATGATCACGATCACGTCATCATGCTTTTGTAAAACTGAAGCTGGTAATTCGTTGGTTACGGGTCCTTCGATCATTTTTTGGATTGCATCCGCTTTGACTTCGCCAAATGCCATCAAAATGATTTTTTTGCTTTGCATAATTGAACCGATTCCCATTGAAATTGCCGTCGTCGGGACGTCTTCGACTTTATCAAAGTAGCGTTTGTTGGCATTGATGGTCGATTCAGTCAAATCAACGACTGAGGTCGTTCCTTCAAAGGATGCACCAGGTTCGTTGAAGCCGATATGTCCGTTTTGACCGATACCCAAGATTTGGATATCAACTGGGTGATCCGCAATCACGCTATCGTAGCGTTGGCATTCTGCTTCTAAGTCTTCCGCTTTGCCGTTTGGTACGAAGGTTTCTTTGAATGGTTTTTTATTGAATAAATGAGCATTCATGAAGTAGCGATAGCTTTGTTCGTCTTCGCCGCCTAGTCCTACGTATTCATCTAAGTTGACTGAAGTCATTTCTGAAAAATCAACTTCACTGGCAGTCATTTCTGCATAAAGGGTCTCTGGCGTGCTTCCTGTTGCTAAACCTAGCACCTTGGCGCCATTTGCCATACCTTCTTGTATCAATTCAAAAGCTTTCTTTCCGCCTTGAGCAGCATCTTTAACGCGAATAATTTCCATGATCAGCGCTCCGTTTCTATTTGGTATAGTCCAATAATACCACAGGTTGTGTTTGATTACAATAATTAGTCTAGACCAGATGACGATTTTTACTATTTTGATAGCCGAATCTGTCTTCTTCATCCTAAAAATCAGGTTCAATTTTGACTCAACAAGCGAAAAACTGTAAAAAGAACATACGTTCATGTATCCTAATTCTTAACAAGTACATTTTTATTAGGAGGTCCCATGGAAATTAGCCCTTTTGAAGTACGGATTTCAGAAAAAGCATTGAGTGACTTAAAAAAACGCCTGGCGCTAACAAGGTATCCCGATGAACCCGCCAATGCTGGCTGGAATTATGGTATTCCTTTAGATGATATGAAAACGATTATTTCTTATTGGCAAGACGAATTTGATTGGCGTAATGCAGAAAAGAGAATAAATGCTTTTGCCAATTTCACAACTACGATTGATGGAATGACGATTCATTTTATTCATGAACGTGGGCATGGTCCCAATCCAACACCATTGTTGATCCCCCATGGTTGGCCGAGTTCTATTTATGAGCTTTTGGATTTGATTCCCTTCCTAACTGATCCAGAATCCTTTGGTGGTTCACCAGAAGCTTCTTTTGATGTCATCATTCCTTCGATTCCTGGACATGGATTTTCTGACATCCCAAAAGAGGGACATTTTGAAGATCGCAAGGCTGGGCAGATTTTGTTAAAACTTATGAAGAGGTTGGGCTATGATCAATTCGGAATTCATGGTTATGATTTAGGAGCAAGTATCGCCGGTCTCCTATGTTTGGATCACCCAGACAATGTGATTGGCTACCATACCACCTCACCGGGAAACCCTAGTCCTCTTATAACAGATGAAACGCCTATGAGCACAGCAGAAACAGAATATTTGGCACTTTGTAAACGTTGGTATGCAAAAGAAGGTGGCTATGCTCATAGTTTAGGTACAAAACCACAAACGTATGCTTATGGACTCAATGATTCACCTGTAGGTTTAGCTGCCTTCATTATTGAAAAATGGCATTTATGGTCAATGCAGAATGAGGAAGACACCCACTATCACTTTGACTTGGACACACTCTTAACCAATGTGTCTATTTACTGGTTCACCGAAACGATCAATTCTTCAAATCGCTTCTACTATGAAGGCCAATATACACAGTGGCCTAACCAATTCGACCGTTCATTTGTACCTTTAGGTGTTTTACTAACTTCCCAAGCTCATGAACGTCCGCCAAAAGAGTACGTAGAAAGACTTTTCCCGAAGATCCTTCGCTGGGAAGAGCTTAACACTGGTGGGCATTTCGCAGCTGCTGAATGTCCAGCTTTGCTTGCGAGCCATATCCGCGCTTTCTTTTCTACAGTAACTGATACAACAAAGGAGTAAATAAAAAAAGCTGTGCCCTAAAAGTTGATGGGCGCAGCTTTTTTAGCGTCTGCGACGAGCTGTTCAAAACTAAATGCTCGCTTCAGTTATAGTATAGTAGTTTTTTCGATCAAGTTTTACTTGCTTACCAATTCGTATAAACATCAATACCGCTATGACCAACACCTGTGTCATAGACTTTGTAGGCACCTAAGGATGATTGACCAGTCGAACCTTTCGGTTGATTGTCGCTGGCAACAACGATGTACCCATCGGCATCACGGATGGTTCCGTCTGATGCTACATGACGACCAGGGATATTCAATCCGCCTCCTGGCAAGACTTTTTGTGAGTAGTACGATTCTCTCACACCATTGAAGTAGTTGATCCCATCCACTGGATTCAAGACACCAGAACCAGCACCAGGAATGCTTGAACGGGTTTGACTCACGTTAGCAGTCGCTGTAGATTCACTTTTTTCTGTGCTTTCTTTCGTACTTGTTTCTTTGTTTTCTACTGATTGGCCATCGTTAGAAACCAACAATGTTTCGCCATCAAAAATCATATTTGGATTTTCGATCGAATCATTCAAAGCTAAAAGATCTTCGACCGTTGTTTGATAAGTAGCAGCGATCCCAGATAGGGTGTCTCCTGGTTCGACAACATGGGTTTGTTCTGCTGCTGAAACAACTGTTCCTCCAACGAATAAACCAAATCCTGCAACAACTGTAAATGCAAATTTTTTCAAATGAAAAAACCTCTCTTTTGATTATTTGTCCCGCTATCGGGCACAAGTAAGAGAATAACATTACAATATTGCAAGAAGGTTTCAGAAATATTTTTCATTATCACAATTGTTAAACAGAAAGTTACAAGCTTTTTGTTGATAATCAGTAAACTTACAATATTGTTATCCATTTCGATGAATGATTTTGGCTCCATCATGCTATAGTAAACCCAGTAATTGAAAGGATCGATGCACATGAAAAAACTACTTTTGACGCTTGGCGTTTTGATTTTAGCAGTAGGTGGCTACTTTGGCTATACGTACTATACAACAACTTATCAAGGGATAACGGCTTATGCCATCACGCCCAACAAAGTCCCAGAAAAGACCCAAACGTACAGCGATTCCGGTGAAAAAATCGATGGCTCCTTTACGTATAAGTACACGTTTGAGTTTGTTAAGAAAAACGGCGAGAAAGAACTCATGACCTATGATCTTTCTGGTGAAAATGTGAAGCCATTCGCGCCAAACACCTTAGTCAAAGCAGAGATCAGTAAAACCCGTGTCATCTCGGGTCCCAATGAAGTCCCTCAATCAGAAGTCCCAGCAAAAATACTGTCTGAGCTGGAAACCTTTGACGAATAAAGACTTCTTACAAGAAACTTTCTACTTTTTAGGGTTCATTTTACTTTGACGGTCTATGCTAACGTTATACCAAAACTATTTTTCTTCCTCTTACCAGTCCTCGCCCGACTGGTATTTTTTATTTTTTCTCAATGGTCAGGCAAGATTTACGCTTCTTATAGACAGAACCGCTCTAGCTTCGCAAGTTTTTTTCTGCTCAAGCTTTGATCAAGTAGCTATTGACTATCGGAAATAAATAAACCGAGAATCATTAGGATAAAAGCTGAGTTCATCATAAAAAAACCGCTAGATTGTTTATCTCTAGCGGCTTTCTTGCGATTTTAGTAGAGTTCCAAGTATTGTTCTCTTTCCCACTCGGAGACTGTTTGGCGGAAGGCTGCCCATTCTAATCGTTTTGCTTCGACAAAGTTGGCATAGATGTGTTTGCCTAAAGCATCGATCATCACTTGGTCTTTACGCAATGCTTTGATGGCATTGTGGATCGTTGATGGCAGATCTTCGATTTGTGCTTCTGCACGTTCTGTTTCGTTCATGATGTAGATGTTGCGGTCGACAGCTGGTGGTGGTGTCAACTCACGTCTAACGCCATCAAGTCCAGCTTGCAGTAAAACAGCCATGGCTAAGTATGGGTTGGCTGATGGGTCAACCGAACGCAATTCCAAACGTGTTGATAAGCCTCTTGATTCTGGTACCCGAATCAATGGTGAACGGTTGCGTCCTGACCATGCCACGTATACAGGCGCTTCGTAACCTGGCACTAAGCGTTTGTAAGAGTTGACGGTTGGGTTGCAGACAGCCGTGTAAGCACGGGCGTGTTCGATCAAACCGCCTAAGAAGTGATACGCTGTTTGGCTTAATTGCATTGGTCCTTCTTCATCAAAGAAGACATTTTCATCACCTTTGAACAAGGACATGTTGCAGTGCATGCCTGAACCGTTGATGCCGAATAATGGTTTTGGCATAAAGGTCGCATGCAAGCCGTGTTTACGAGCAATGGTTTTCACGACAAGCTTGAAGGTTTGGATGTTGTCACATGCTTCCACTGCATCCGCATATTTAAAGTCAATCTCGTGTTGCCCTGGTGCCACCTCATGGTGAGACGCTTCAACTTCAAAGCCAAGGCTTTCTAATTCTAATACGATATCGCGACGGCAGTTTTCCCCTAGATCGGTTGGGGCAAAATCGAAGTAGCCGCCTTTGTCGTTTAATTCCGTTGTGATTTCGCCTGCTTCATCTAATTTGAATAGGAAAAATTCGGGTTCTGGTCCAAGATTGAAAGAAGTAAAACCAAGGGATTGCATGTCAGCTAATGCCCGTTTTAAGTTGCCACGAGGGTCGCCTGCAAATGGGGTGCCATCTGGATTGTAGATATCACAGATCAAACGAGCCACTTTGCCATGTTCACTTTCCCAAGGGAAGATCATCCAGGTGGACAAATCAGGATACAGATACATGTCACTTTCTTCAATACGGACAAACCCTTCAATAGAAGAACCGTCAAACATCATTTTGTTTTCCAGTACTTTATCTAATTGACTTACAGGTACTTCAACGTTCTTGTTCGTTCCTAAAATATCAGTAAACATCAAGCGTAAAAAGCGCACGTTCTCATCCTTTACGATTTGTTTGATGTCTTCGGCAGTTCTTTCAAATTTTGGCATAGTATCCCTTCCTTTTTCCCAATTCTTTTTTTATATCACAGCAACGATCTACTAGTGCTCTACATTCGTGGACCTTTTTGCTGGTATGGCTGTTGTTGATTCAATCCACCTTGAGCCAAGAGTTCATCATAAAAAATTCGACGTACATCTTCATCGGTCAGCGGCGGTTTGTTCTTCGCTTCTTTTTCTTTGGCAACTTTCATTTCATAAACTCGTTTGATTCCCGCCATGTTCAGTCCATCGGAAAGATAGTCTTTGATCTCAAGCAAGGTATCAATATCATTCAGCGAATACATTCGTCGATTGCCATCGCTGCGTTCCGGGTGGATCAATTCTTGTTCTTCGTAATAACGAATTTGACGGGCGGTGAGATCGGTCAATTTCATGACTGTTCCGATAGGAAAGACTGACATTGAGCGCCGCAATTCTTTTTCCCGCATAACTTGGCTCCCCTCCGTTTCAATGATGCTGCGTAACTTTATGGAAACTATACCAATTCTTTTTTTGCGTGTCAACCCCTCATGTTAGAAAAAGTGACATGAATGCAAATTTTTTTGATTTTTCCACTGAGTCCTTGATTTGATCGCATGTTCAAGCAGTCCTTTTTCTGGAAGAAATGGTGCCTTAGCCAAAAATGTTCGGGTTTTGCACTTGAAGGAAGTCAAACCACTTATACTTCCATAATTTTGTCACCACAAAAAAAACGGTGCATCGGCTGCACCGCTTCTGTTTATTCTTGTTCTTGCGCCATTCTGCGTAGTGGATAGGTATCCTCCGGCGCAAATCCTTTGATATGATAGGTCTGTGTCGCTTCATCGAAGGCATTGCTCAACACTAGTGACTCCCGTTTTAAACGATTCAGCGCATTGCCTTCATCGGCTTGCAGCACTAGATGATAAGGCTGCATGATCTGCATCAATTCCATTTTGATCGCCTTAGTCAAGCGTTCTTTGCCTTTGGTACTCTTTGCCGAGATCAAGACGTTGGGAAAGAGCGTTGGGACAAACTGATCGGCGTCGATGCGATCCGCCTTATTATAGACCGTCAACATCGGTAATTGGGTCAAAGAAAGTTCTTCCATTAACTTCAAGACGGTCTCCTCTTGCTGGACTCGTTCTTCGGAACTGGCATCGACGACATGCAGCAAGAAGTCCATGTTTTGACTTTCCTCCAATGTGGAATGAAACGCATCAATCAATTGGGTCGGCAATTCTTGGATAAAGCCAACCGTATCGGTAATGGTGACTTCAAATCCTTCCGGCATCCGCCAACGTTTCGTCAAAGGGTCGAGTGTCGCAAACAACTGGTCTTGTTCATAGGTATCTGCACTGGTCAAAATGTTTAAAATAGTTGATTTTCCAGCATTGGTATAACCAATCAAGCCCATTTGAAAGACTTGGCTGTCTTTGCGCTTTTGGCGTGTCCGGTCTCGATGGGCTGCCACTTCCTTCAATTCCCGTTTGATGATGGTGATGCGGTTGCGGATGTGTCGACGATCGGTCTCCAGCTTGGTTTCCCCTGGCCCTCTCGTTCCGATTCCGCCCCCTAGCCGAGACATGTTCTTTCCTTGCCCTATCAAGCGTGGAAGCAAATAATCCAGCTGCGCCAATTCTACTTGCAGCTTTCCTTCTTTGGAACGGGCACGCATCGCAAATATATCGAGGATCAGCTGGACGCGATCAATCACTGGCACTTCTAGCGCATCACCAATCAACTGGCTTTGCCTTGGTGTCAGTTCATGATTGAAGATCACTAGATCTGCTTCATGTGCTTCTGCCAACTGCTGCAATTCCGCAACTTTCCTCTTGCCAATCACGGTGTGTCGATCGACTTGCTGCCGTTTTTGCACCAGTGAAAAAACAACTTCGCCATTGGCGGTTTTTGTTAAGCTTTTCAATTCTTTCATTGACGAATCAAAATGAAGATAGTTTTTCTCCGTTTCTACTCCGACAAGAATCACACGTTCTTGGCTCATCTTTTCTCCTCCAACCATTGGTCGATTTCTGTTTCAAGGGTACGTTGTTCTTCAGGTTGTCTCACTAAATCAATCCATCTGGGCTGTGCTCGGTTATTGAACCACGTCAGCTGCCGCTTGGCGTAGCGGCGTGAGTTTTGCTTGATTTGCTCAATGGTTTCATCCAATGTGGCCTGCCCGTGAAAATAGGGCAAAAATTCCTTGTAGCCGATCCCTTTGGCGGCTTGCGTTTCTGGATACTGCAAAACAGCTTTTGCTTCTTCGATCAAGCCTTGATCCATCATTAAGTCCACTCGCTGATTGATTCGCTGGTATAACAATTCTCGCTCAGTGGTTAAACCAATCATGAAGAAATCGTACAAAACTTGCGGTGTTTCTTTTGGTGCAGCAATACTTTCGCCAGTCATTTCAAAAACCTCCAACGCACGAATCACTTTCCGCTCATTGTTGTAGTGGATCTTCGATGCTGCCAAGGGATCGACCGCCTGCAGCTTTTGCCATAGAGCTTCTTTGCCGATGGCTGCTGCTTCTTGTTCATAGCGCTGACGAATCGTTGGGTCGCCTTCTTCTGCCCCTAAACGAAAGTCATACAAAAGCGCTTGGATGTATAGCCCTGTCCCCCCCACAACGATCGGCAACTTTCCTTGCTGCTGGATCGTCTCAATGGCTTCACGCCCCATTTGCTGGAAATCAGCCGCAGAGTACGTTTCCGTCATTGCACGAATATCGATCAAATGATGAGGAATCCCTGCCATTTCTTCCTTCGTCACTTTGGCGGTACCGATATCTAATTGTCGATAAATTTGCATGGAATCCCCGCTGATGATCTCCCCATGGTATTTTTGAGCTAATTGGATACTCAAGGCGGTTTTACCGACTGCGGTCGGTCCCACGATCACTAAGACTTTTTTCATCCTTTTGTTTCCTCGCGGACCTGCTGCACAATTGCCCGAGCGTTTTCTGGAAAATCGGTGATGATCCCGGTCAACCCCAAAGCCAAGCAGGTGCGAATCGCCGCTTCTTCATTGACAGTCCACGGACGGATCGCAATCGGAAAATCAGTCAAGACCGTCGCTGTCTCTTGGACCCAGCGATAGTCCGGATGAATTCCTTCGATATACGGTCGGCTGAGCGCCAACGGTGGTTTGTCTTCCCCGCGTCCCATAATAAAATCAAGGATCGCATCCGGTTCGATCGCATGCATCCGATCCAAAGTCTCGATATTGAAGGAACAATACCAATGAGTAAAGGGCCATTCTTGGCTATTCAATAAGTCGGATACTTTGGCTTCGATTCCTTCATACTCATAATGATCGGTTTTTAATTCGATCGTCAAAATACCACGATAATTCTTCGCTGCAAGTAAATCCAACACTTCTTTTAGCGTGGGGACTTTGGCGGCTTGGAATTCCTCAGAAAACCAGCTGCCAGCATTGAGTTCTTTTAGTTCAGCAACCGTCAGGTCACAGATCCGACCTTTGCCGTTGGTCGTTCGATCAACCGTTTCATCATGCATGACGATCAAGCCGCCATCTTTTGATAGATGTACATCTAACTCAATGATATCAGCTTTGACCCGCACCGCTTCCGCAAATGCCGGTAGCGTGTTTTCAGGTCGGTTGCCGCTACTCCCGCGGTGGGCAACGATTTGTACCATCATTCTTTCACTCCATTCTCACTCTTTATTTTACCATGGAATCTGCTAGAACCAAAAAGCCTCTGTTTGTTTTGATCCTTTTAAGGGGGACAGCGCTTTGTTTCGGTCAAAGAAAAACACTCTTACTATGATCGCAGTAAGAGTGTGTGTGATCAGTTGAAAAAGTGCAATCGTCGATACTCTGGTTTGGTTACCTTAACCAAGGCGACCGACTGACCAGCAGAATCAAATCGTTTTTGAAAAATAGGTCAACGGTTCGCTCGTCATGTTTTTCATTTGGTTTTTACGCTCATTGACCATTTCAACCAATTGATCAAGGAAATTTTCCATAATGATCCGACCGCCTTTATACGTATACCCACCGATCTTAACGGTTTCCTCTGGGGATAAAATCACCCGACGTGTTCCGATTTTTTTGAAAAATTCTTCCAAGAAAAAATTCGGTAGATAAAAACTGTTTTGCGCCGCAAAAGATTGTAGATAGGCAAAATCATCGATGGTGATATAACAGTCGTCAAAGGCATCAAAGCTGACATACTCATCCATCAGCATGACCCGTTTTTGTAGAATCTCACTGATTTTTTGATTCAATAAAACCAGCGTTTCGATTTCTTTGACTTTATGCTCCAACAAACGGCGTTGTTTTTCTTTTTGTTCCTCATACCGAATGCGTAAATTAAAAATGATGGTTACTAACAATGCGCCCACTAAGACGCCGATCAAACCTGCTATTGCTACTGCCATTCTTCGATCCTTCCTCATTCCTTTTTTCATATTGTATCATATTTGAAAGTTTCGCAAAAAAGATAACGAACTTTTTATTTGACCTTTCTTGACCTAATCGGTATACTATCTCTTAGATATTGCGAAAACTTTATGCTAAACTATATCTATAACGATTTTTAGGAGGACTATCACTATGAATTTAATTCCTACAGTCATTGAACAATCATCTCGCGGTGAAAGAGCGTATGACATCTATTCTCGTCTATTAAAAGACCGGATCATTATGTTGAGTGGTCAAGTAACCGATGACTTAGCAAACTCAATCATTGCTCAGCTTTTATTCTTAGACGCGCAAGATTCTGAAAAAGACATCTACTTGTACATCAACTCGCCGGGCGGAAGCGTTACTGCTGGTCTAGCGATCTTTGATACCATGAACTTTATCAAAGCCGATGTTCAAACCATCGTTATGGGGATGGCTGCTTCTATGGGTTCATTCTTATTGACCGCTGGTGAAAAAGGCAAACGTTTTGCGTTACCAAATGCCGAAATCATGATTCACCAACCATTAGGTGGCGCACAAGGTCAAGCAACTGAGATTGAAATTGCTGCCCGCCACATTTTGGCAACCCGCGAACGTCTGAACAAAATCTTGTCAGAACGTACTGGTCAACCAATCGAAGTGATTGAACGTGACACCGATCGCGACAACTTCATGACCGCACAAGAAGCCAAAGACTACGGCTTGATCGACGAGATCATGGAATCAAACAAATTGAAATAAGCTTGCATAAAAAAGGTGTACGAAGCAATTCGTACACCTTTTTGCGTCTTTGGATTCGGCGTCAGACTTCGCCATATTGGCCTTGTTGGTAAGCATACCCATTTTCCACGTAATGCGTGATGTTTGCCTGATTTTTGGCGATTTCTTCTTCTGTCAACGGGCGGATCACTCGTGCCGGACGACCAAACGCCAACACATTAGGCGGAATGACGGTTCCTTCCGTCACTAACGAACCGGCACCTAACAAACTATTTTCGCCGATCACTGCATGATTCAAAACGATCGAGCTCATGCCGATCAGCGCCCCTTTTTTGATGGTACAGCCATGAAGCATACACTGATGCCCAACAGTCACATCGTCTTCCACGATCGTCGGGGCATCGTGATCAACGTGGATGATCGTCCCATCTTGAATATTGGTACGCGCGCCGATTTCGATGCGATTGGCATCGCCTCGAATCACTGCTTGAAACCAGACCGTACTCTCTTTTCCTAGAGTCACGTTTCCTACGATCGTCGCATTTTTTGCCACAAAACAAGGTGTTCCTTGCAACGAGGCTGGCGAAACTGTTTTGTGGGTTTCATTCCCTGATTGTTCTTTGTCCATCAACTTCTCCTTCCAATCCATAAAGGGATCTGCGCTTTCTTTTTTCACTATAGCACCACCCTTGCGACAATGCAAAAAGAGCGCCAGTCAGACTGGACGCTCTTTTCGGCTTACTCGGCTTCTTCTGAAAATTGACTTTGATACAGTTGGCTATAAAAGCCGCCAGCTGCCAACAAGGTTTCGTGATTGCCTTTTTCAATGATCGATCCTTGATCCATTACTAAGATCAGATCTGCTTCACGAATCGTTGACAAACGATGGGCGATCACAAAGCTGGTACGACCTTCCATCACTTTATCCATTGCTTTTTGAATCAGCGCTTCTAAGCGGGTGTCCACCGAACTGGTGGCTTCATCGAGAATCAAAATCTTTGGATCAGAGATGACTGCCCGGGCGATGGTCAACAATTGTTTTTGTCCCAAAGAGACATTATCGCCTTCAGAATTGATGATCATCTCGTAGCCATCTGGCATCGTACGAATGAAGTGATCGACATTGGCGGTTTTCGCTGCATCAACGACTTCATAATCGGTGGCATCTAATTTCCCAAAGCGAATGTTGTCGCCGATCGTGCCTTCATACAACCATGCATCTTGTAAAACCATCCCAAACAATGAGCGGACATCATGACGCTCCATCTTCTTCGTGTCGATACCGTCGATCTTGATGGCCCCTTCATTGACATCATAAAAACGCATCAACAAATTGATCAAGGTGGTTTTCCCAGCACCTGTTGGTCCCACGATCGCCACGGTTTGTCCAGCTTTGACTTCAAAGTTCAAGTCTTTGATCAACGGTTTTTTCGGATCATAGGCAAAGCCGACATGTTCAAAGGTCACGTCGCCTCTGATTTGTTCTGGCAATTGGATATCGGTTTGATTGACTGGCTCTTCTTCCTCATCTAAGATTTCAAAGACCCGTTTTGCTGCTGCTGAGGCACTTTGCAAAACGGAAGACAGCTGGGTTATATTCCCCATTGGCTGACTGACTTGCCAAATGTATTGAATGAACGCTTGCAGCTGACCAACAACGATCACACCGCTGATTACGTAAAAACTACCCATGACTGCCATTGCGATATAGGTAAAGTACGCGGTCATTTGCACCAGTGGCATCATCAATCCTGACACAAAGGCAGAACGAAAGCCGTAATAGCGCAACTGGTGGTTAACGTTTTTAAACCCTTCAAGTGTTTGCTTTTCCCGTCCATACACTTTCAAGACACTGAATCCAGTCATGTTTTCTTGTACGTAGCCGTTCAGATCCCCTAACGCATTTTGCATGCCTTGGAAGTCTTTTTGCGACTTTTTGACGATCGTGCGAGAAATCAATAAGGAGGCTGGGATCATGATCAATGAAACCAATGCCATGTAGGTATTGATGTAAAACATCATGGAAACCGCCATAACGATTCCTAAGAAGGCATTGACGATCCCGATCAAGGCTTGCTGCATCGCACCGCTGACGGCATCCACGTCATTGGTCACCCGTGACAGGATATTCCCTTGCTGGTTGCGGTCGAAGTAAGAAACGGGCAAACGATTGATTTTTTCTTCAATGTCTTGCCGCAGATCTCGCATCGCCGATTGGACAACGTTAGTGATCAGCAGCCCTGACATCAATTGTAAGAAACAGTAACCGACACCAACGACTGCGATCCAGATCAAGCAAAGGATCACATAATCAAAATTAACGCCTTCGCCTGCAGCGATGTTGCGGCTGATCTCTGTCGTCGGTAATCCAGAAACATACGGCATTGCCGCATTGAAGCCGACGGTGGCAACAGTAAACAGCAAGACTAGGATAAATTGTACTTTGTACGGTTTGATGTAAGCACCTAACCGTTTTAAAGAAGAGATTGCTTTCATTGTGCCAACTCCTCCTCTGATAATTGTGACGCCGCAATGTCGTAGTATACTGGACAAGTTTGCAGCAGTTCTTTGTGGGTGCCAATGCCAACCACATCGCCTTCATTCAAGACGACGATCTTATCGGCATTCATGATCGTTCCTACTCGTTGAGCAACGATCAAAACGGTCGATTCCGTGGTTTCTTTTTTCAAGCGTGCCCGCAATTTTGCATCCGTTTGGTAATCCAATGCAGAAAAACTATCATCAAAAATATAGATCTCTGGTTGGCGGATCACCGCACGGGCAATCGCTAGGCGTTGTTTTTGTCCGCCAGAGAAGTTGGTTCCGCCTTCTGCCAAGTGAGCATCAAAGCCATCTGGTGTGCGAGAAATGAAATCTGCCGCTTGCGCAATCTCGGCCGCTCGTTCCAGCTCTGCTTGCGTGGCATCTTCTTTCCCATAGCGCAGGTTTTCTGCGATCGTCCCTGTAAATAGCAACGCTTTTTGAGGGATAAACCCGATCTTGTTGCGCAACGTCGTTAAGCTGTAATCCCGAACGTCAACGCCATCCACCAAGACTTGGCCTTCACTGACGTCGTAAAAACGTGGGATCAATTGGATCAAGGTTGATTTCCCGCTCCCGGTACTACCGATAAACGCCACGGTTTCCCCTGGTGAAGCGGTAAAGCTAACATTACGGATCACTGGACTTTGGGCATGTCCTGGATAAGCAAAGGTAACATTTTTAAATTCCAAGAAGCCTTTCGTCTTAGTTTCTGTCACTGGCTGTTCTGGCTCTTTGATTTCAGAAGTCGCATCTAACGCTTCTTGGATTCGGCGAGCAGAAACCGCCGCTCGTGGATACATCGTAAAGACGGTCGCAAACAGCATGAAAGAAAACAGCGCATGGAAGATGTATTCGATAAATGCAATCAAGTCACCGACTTGCAGCTGCCCTTGATCGATTTGAATACTTCCCGTCCAAATAATCAAGATCATCACGATATTGAATAAGAAGAAAAAGCCCGGTTGTGCCGTTGCCATCAAGCGAAACAAACTGCGAGAACTAGACGCATAGGCTTGGTTGACTTTGCCAAAGCGTTTTTCTTCAAATTTTTCATTGACGAAGGCACGGATCACTCGTAAACCAGAGAGATTTTCCCGCAAGATGCCATTGATTTTATCTAGATTGGCTTGTTGTTTGGTGGATAAGGGTTCCGAGATTTTGGCAATGGCGATGACGGCCATCAGTAATATCGGCAATGCCCCCAAGACATACAACCCTAGTTGTGTACTTGTCCGCATGACCATGTACAAGCTGACCACAAACATCATGGGTGTCATCAAACCCGTCCGTAAGATACTTTGCATAAACAGCATGATTTGATACGCATCATTGGTCACACGGGTGATCAATGATGAAACCCCGATTTTTTCATATTCAGTATGTGAATAGCCTTGGACTTTTTCAAAAAGATCGTCACGAATATCTGCCACAATGTTAGTGGTGATACGTGACGTGAAATAGCCTAACAAAATGTTCATCGTGATCCCCACAATAGTGATCGCGATCATCGCCGCACCCATTTTCCATATGTAGTCGCGATCACCAGCGGCGATCCCTTTGTCGATCATTCTTGCCAATAACGTCGGCAAACCTAATTCAATCAAAATAAAACCAAAAACACAGATGAAATTAAAAACCAGCAGTTTTTTGTTTCTCATCGTATAGTGCCACATTAATTTCAAAAAATCCCCTCCTTTTTTACTTCATTACTTCTACTATAGCATAGGAATATTCTTATTGTAATGCACTATCAGCGAAAAAAAGTAAACTTCGAGGATAGTCCTTTCATTTTCTTTCAGTAAGCCTTTTCAAAATGACGTGTTTCTATACTTATTCGTTTTTCTGTGATAAACTAGGGATACTTGTAGTGGAACGACTTACAAACCCGGTGAATTTTTTATGACGACATTTGGAAAGCAAAGACGAGGCTTTCTCTTTTTTCTCACAACGATTGTCTGAAAAAAGCATGCAGCGGCTCTCGAAGCCTTCTTTTCAGGTCACTTTATTCGGACCTCGATTTTGTGATGCAGCGAATTCATCAACCAAATAGACTACTGCGAAAAGCAGATAAAGGAGAAAAGATATGATTTACAAAATTTATTACCAAGAAACAAAAGACCGCAACCCAAAGAGAGAACAAACCCACCCTTTGTACATTGAAGCAGACGATGCAGTGATCGCACGCCGTCTGGTTGAACAAAATACCCCATACAACATCGAGTTCGTTCAAGAACTAGATGAAAAACATTTAGCTTACGAAAAAGAAAACGCTGATTTCAAATTAGCGGAGTTTTAAGATGAAAGTTTCGCTGAAAAATAATGAGACTGGCGTATTCGGCGTCGGTGGACTTGGCGAAATCGGAAAAAACTGTTATGGGGTTCAATTCCAAGATGAGATCATCTTAATAGACGCGGGAATCAAATTCCCCGAAGATGAACTACTTGGGATCGACTATGTCATTTCCGATTATAGCTACATCGTTCAAAATTTACCGAAAGTCAAAGGCTTGATCGTCACTCATGGTCACGAAGACCATATTGGCGGAATCCCTTACTTGTTGCGGGAAGCCAATATCCCGATCTATGCGGGACCCTTGGCACTTGCTTTGATCACCAACAAATTAGATGAGCATGGCTTATTGCGAGACGCAGAATTACACGAAATCAATGAAGATACGGTGATTCGTTTCCGTAAAACGTCCATCAGCTTCTTCCGAACGACCCACAGTATCCCTGATGCTTTAGGTGTCGTTGTCAAAACGCCTTCTGGCAATATCGTCGCAACTGGCGATTTCAAGTTTGACTTTACGCCTGTGGGCGAACCAGCAAACTTGCACAAAATGGCAAAAATTGGTGAAGAAGGTGTCCTTTGCCTCCTTTCCGATAGTACCAATGCAGAAATTCCAACCTTTACCAAATCAGAAAAAACGATCGGCAGCTCGATCCAAAAGATTTTTGAAAAAATCGATGGTCGGATCATTTTTGCCAGCTTTGCCTCCAACATTTTCCGTCTCCAACAAGCTGCAGATGCGGCGGTTGCGACTGGACGTAAAATCGCCGTTTTTGGACGCAGTATGGAAAATGCGATCGTCAACGGACAGCGCCTTGGCTATATCAAGGTGCCAGATGGAACCTTTGTAGAATCTCATGAGATCAATCGTTTGCCTGCAAACGAAACCATGATCCTTTGTACGGGTTCACAAGGAGAGCCGATGGCTGCTTTGAGTCGGATTGCCAATGGGACCCACCGTCAAATCCAAATTCACCCAGATGATACTGTGATTTTCTCAAGCTCACCGATCCCAGGAAATACCACGAGTGTCAATCAGCTGATCAACTTGCTGTTGGAAGCTGGCGCAAACGTGATCCATGGCAAATTGAACAACATCCATACTTCTGGTCATGGTGGCCAAGAAGAACAAAAACTGATGTTGCGTCTAATGAAACCAAAATTCTTTATGCCTGTCCATGGGGAATTTCGGATGCTGAACATCCACACCCAACTGGCACAAGATGTTGGTGTACCAAAAGAAAATTGTTTCATTATGGAAAATGGTGACATGTTGGCCTTAACGGCGGATACCGCTCGCTTGGCTGGTCATTTCAATGCCAATGATGTTTATGTCGACGGCAGCGGTATCGGTGATATCGGAAATGTCGTCTTACGAGATCGTCGCATTCTTTCAGAAGAAGGCCTCGTCTTAGCAGTAGCGACAGTCGATGTGGCGAAGAAAGAAGTCCTTGCTGGACCAGATATCCTTTCGCGTGGGTTTGTTTACATGCGAGAATCCGGCGAGATGATCAACGAAGCCCAACAAATTCTCTTCCGTGCGTTGCGGGAAGTCTTGAACCAACCAGACCCAACAGAGCACAAATTAAGAGAAGCGATGTCATCGGCGTTACAGCCATTCCTATTTGAAAAAACCGAACGTCATCCAATGATCCTTTCAATGATCATGACGCCGGATGATTTATAGTCACAAAAAAAGCATTTCTCTAACAACTGAGAAATGCTTTTTTTTTCGTATATTTTAATGATGAGTGCTTTAGTCAATACCCATGTTTGAGAATCATCAACTATACCGTTTTATCGTCAATTAGCCGAATACGAAGCGTTTTCACCTCATATGGTGTTAAGGTAACATCCATTGGTGCGGATTGCCAAGTACTTGCTGCTTCTTCCATCATATTGGTTTCCTGCCACTGGATTGTTCCTGATCCGTGATACTTCAAAGAGAAGCGTCGATCTGCACCGAGATGATCATAACATCGCAAGATCCACCCTTCTTGATCTTCGGCTTGTTTCAATGTATCAATGACAAGTCCTTCTTGTGAATCTAATTCGAACGGCAGAATATCATGACTAAGGTGCGCTTGTGTTAACGGTGCATTGATTTCCCATGCCTCTTCCACAACTTTTCCAAAAGCAAAATCGCCTTTATGAGGAAATAAACTATAGGTGAACTGATGCTTGCCAATATCCGCCGTCGGATCAGGATAGATTGCTCCTTTTAGTAAGGAAAGACGCATTTGACTGCCTTTGATATCATACCCATATTTACAATCATTCAAAAGTGCTACATCGCGATCCCCTTGAGAAAGATCCGCCCATTGATGGCCAACGGTTTCAAACTTGGCAATATCCCAGCTTGTATTCCAATGGGTCGGGCGTTTAACATTGCCATGCTGAATATCGAAGACCGCTTCTGAAGTACGAATGTTTACATCAAATTTGACTTTCAACAACTGCTGCCGTTCTTGCCAATCGACTTCTGTAACAAAATCGATCCGTTTGGTGTGCTGATAAAAGAAGATTTTCTGTTTCAGTACCGACTCTCCGATTTCACACTGATGCTCGAGGACCGTAAACAAGGCGTTGTTTTCGATCATCTTCAGAGTACTGCTGCTTAACTCGGTCATTTTTTCCTGATAAAACAGATCAATGTCCCAAGCATCAAAGTTGATTGGCTTATCTTCAAACAATTGGAAGACATTTCCTTCACCAGAAAGAACTTCTTGTTTGGACTCTTTGTCAAAAATACGGATCAGACGGCCAGCATTATTCCATTCTACTTGATAGAAATCTGTTTCTAAACTGCGGCTGTCAGTGTGATACGCAACTGCTTTTTTTGATGGAAGCGCAAGGAAGCACTCTTCAAGCGGACGTACACTAAAAGCTGGTATTTCTGCGTATTTGTAGATACAAGAATCGGAAACAATGCCCGCTTCTGCAGTCTGCCCATTTTCCGTCTGCGTCATCTTCACTAATGTCTTTCGTTGCCAGCCAGCTGTATTCACTAACACGTGTTGCCCGTTTTCTGTATGAAGCGCTTCTTGCAGCCGCTTCAGATGGGCATAATCTGTTTGTGCTTCTTTTTGATAATCTTGATAGACTTCTTTAATGGAGGAGCCGGGAATGATATCATGAAATTGATTTTTTAAAACATTTTTCCACAATTGCTCAAATTCAGCTGCCGGGTAAAGACGGTTGGCAGTCAAGGACTGGAGACTATACAAACACTCCAATTCCCGAAGCTTGATCTCAAAGAAGCGATTCATTTTTTTAATATACGCTTGAGATGTATATGTCCCTCTGTGATACTCCAAGTACAATTCTCCATCCCAAAGCGGCAGCTGATCTTTTTTCGCTCCAATGGTTTGATGGAGCGTTTCAAAATAGGCATCTGCTCGGCCGGTTTCGACTGTAGGTAATCCTGGAATGGAAGCCATCTTTCGGCGATTTTCCAACATTTCGCGGGTTACACCACCCCCGCCATCCCCATGTCCATAGGAAATCAACAAATGCTGATTCAACGGTTTGTTTTGATATGCTCGATAAGAACCTAAAACGGTTTCCGGCGATAAAGTGCCATTATACGTATAAAACCAATTAGACTTTTCAGTCCAACTTCCACCGCCGGGAACCGGTGTCGTGATAAAATGGGTCAGAATTTCGGAACCATCCAATCCTTTCCATAAAAACGTATCATTCGGCATCCGGTTGTACTGATTCCAGCTGATCTTCGTAGTCATAAACGTTTTGATCCCGCTTTTTTTCAAAATCTGCGGCAACGCCCACGAGTACCCGAATACATCAGGCAGCCAAAGATACGTACTGTCTTGCCCGAACTCTTCTTTAATAAATTTTTTTCCATACAAAATTTGGCGGACCAATGATTCTCCACTAGGAATGTTGCAATCGGCTTCGACCCACATGGCACCATCAACTTCCCAACGTCCCTCTTTTACCCGCTCTTTGATCTGCTGGTAAAGGGCCGGTGCATCTTCTTTTAAAAATTGATACAGCTGCGGCTGAGTTTGTAAAAAGACGTATTCAGGAAATTCTTTCATTAACTTCAGTACGGTGGAGAAACTGCGAATGGCTTTTTCACGAGTATGTTTCAACCGCCAAAGCCATGCCAAATCGATGTGCGTATGACCGATAGCTGTTACCTGGATCAAATCATTTTTTGGCAGTTGGTCAATTTGTTCTTGCAAAAATGCCAATGCTTGATGAACACTTTCATAAAATGTCTCAGATCCTTTTTTTCGCCAATCTACAAGCAACCATGCCTCGTTTAATACTGACAGCAGACGATATCTGTACTCATGATCTTCAGCCAGCTGTTTCACAGTTTCTAATATCATTTTTGAAAGATAATAAAAATCATTCGTATTCGCATCTAGATAGCCTAAGAATGCTTGGTTCAATTCATGAGTCAACAGCCGTTCTTCTCCGCCGCCTTCAAGTCCTGACCATAATTTTACACTCAGTTGCAGCGCTTTTCCGCACTCTTGCGGTTCTAATAGGTATTCTTGATGGTTTGAATCGATTCCTTGGACTGGCTGACCATCAATGTAAAGCAGGGATTCAAATCCTGAATTCGTCCCGCCACCGGTTTTCCCAAAATCTAATACCAGTGCGTTGCATCCTTGATTCGGAACCTTAACGGTTGTCTGCAACCACAAATAGCGGTCTCTTCCTTGCCAGCGATCCCCGATATGCAGGGTTCGATTTCCTAAAAAATCAACTGGCGGCTCGGTTTCGCTTTTGATGTGATCTTCTTGAACGTACCACGTTTCAATCACTTGTTTGTTTCGGTAGCGCAATGTCTCCACTTCTTGGATACGCCGCATTAGTTTGACTTCTTGCATAAAAAAATCCATTGCTGTCCTCCTGTTTTAAGTCCCTTCACCTATATCTCTTGACCGTTTCTCAGCAGACTAGTCTGCTAAGAAACGCTGGAATTGCTCACGACGGATTTCCAATAAACGCTGAGCGCCGATTCGGTCAAGCTGTTCAATATAATCTTCCCAGTTAGAATCAAAATTCCATTCACCTGTGACAAATTTTACTCGTGATTGCTCGACGAAGGTTGAAATATCGGTCGAAAGCGTGGAAAGTTCCGCGGCTTCTTCTTCTGTTGCCATAAAGTTCGGCAGCAAATACTCAGGCATATATTCTTCTTTGACATCATCATAAACAACCGGCTCTTTGCCAAAGACAATATCACGAATCTCTTGATCCAATTCTGCATAAGGGAAAAATCCACCATAGACATTGTCCACCCACTGGAAGGCTCCTAGTTGCGGACCATTGTGGTAATTCAAAATTTCATCAACGTAAACCATATTTCCGTCTTCATCAACTTCATACGTCACGACTTCTTCCCCCAGGTAAGCAAAGATCTGACCTTCTGGGCTATAAAAGAAGTCGACCCATTCCAAAAGAAGTCCTGGGTCTGGCGCATCTTTCGTTACGATAAACGAGGCTGTACCAGAGACAGGTGGTTCAGTGTAAAGAGTCTTATCGCCATAAGGTCCTTCGATCACATTAATTGGTGTATAGGTTTCTGGTCCGAAAGGTCCAATAAAATCCGGGTCAACCCATTGGAATAACCCTACTTTATCTTGAGCTGCATCTGCACGCCACTTATCATCATCAACTCCCGCAAATGATTGACTGGAAACCAGTCCTTCTTCGTATAGTTCTTGCACATACATCCAAACTTCTCGCATCCGTTCATGATTGATCGTTAGTTGGAGTTCCTCTTGGTCGTCTACGAATAACATATTGCCCATCGCTTGACGTCCACCAGTTCCTAGTCCGTAAGAAGCCATGATAATTTTCTCAAAACCGCCAGCTAACCAGCCACTAGGCATGTAGTATCCTTCACGACCATCTCCGCTGTTGACAAATGCGCTCAGAACATCTCGCAGTTCTTCTGTTGTTCGTGGTACATCCAGTGACAATTCATCCAACCAATTTTGATTGATATACAGTCGAACAGTCCGTCCCCCACTCATTGGGTCTAATGACATATACGGCAAAGAGTAAATATGCCCATCAGGTGCCGTCAATGTTTTTTTGACGACCGGATTTTCATCTAAAATCTTTTGCAAGTTTGGTGCATGTTCAGCAATCAGATCTTCTAGAGGAATAAAGAGTCCTTGCTTGCCGTACTTAACGATCTCATCGTTACTCCATCCAGTTTGATAAAATGCGTCTGGGAGATCCCCAGATAAGATCAAGTTTTTCTTTTCACCAAACTCTTTTACTTCTTCCCATTCCACTTTGATTCCTGATTTCTTCTCATACTCTTGCCACATCCATAAATCTTCGCTTTTCGGACGAACATCTGTGAAATCATTTCGCATTAAATGGATTTTTGGCATTTCATCTCCAGCGGATTCCTCCCCACCGTCAGATGATCCGCAAGCGGCTAGTAAAAAAAACAAAGGCAACAAAAACAACAGTTTTCTCTTTTTCAAAAAAACACTCCTTTTATACTATTCCCACAACAGACAACATTAAAAATAAACATCTTTCATTTTGGTGAATTTTAAAAAAAATACATACCCAATACAATAAGCGGGCAATCCAATTCCCAGACATAAACCAAGAAATGGATACAAAAAATAAATCGTACCAATAGTTCCCACAATCATGACACCCATCAAGGTTTGAAGTGGACAAATAAAAATGAAGGCTAGCGGCTGTAGCAGTATTCTGAATTTATCCAAAGAAAAATAGGCATGAACCGGAAAAAAGACCAGAAGCAGCAAAAACAACAGCAAGAAATTAGCACGGACGGTAAACTCAAAGAAGATATTTACTACAATTGCTTCTCTCATTAGAAAATAACTGATCAAAAGCAGCGTCAACAGAGCGAAAGCAATCAACGAGACTTTATTATTTTTTCTTTTATTCTGTCGATAGTATTTGCGAAACATCGGGCTGGTGGGTGATTCATCCTTGCGCAAAAGCCGTTGGCGAAGACAATCATAGACAGAGATTGTTGCTGGGATAATGCTTAGAAGAATGCCTCCGGACAGCACGTAGCGTAGCCACAAAAAATTCAGGATCATCATATAAAAGGGCACCTCTAAAAACTACCCTAAAATGAATAAAAAGTCTCAATATGTGCGATAATATGATTATCAAACGGATGGAGGCTTTTTATGATGAACTTTGACTTATTTGGAGAAAATAAGGT
>JAAAKD020141475.1:0-79634 GCA_010014825.2 Danaus melanippus | reverse complement strand
CTCAAAGACCTTGTTTTCTCCAAATAAGTCAAAGTTCATAATAAAAGCCTCCATCCATTTGATAATTCTATTATCGCACATGTGGAGACTTTTTATTCATTTCAAGGTAGTTTTTAGAGGTGCCCTAAAGTATTATGGCTTGCCATGGTATTTGGATCGTTATGTTAATTAATTTTTTTATTATTTAAAAGCGTGCATTCGAAAAAAGGAGTATTACTATGGCAAAAAAGAAGAAAGCTGATCCTAGGGTAAAGCCTTACGAAAATAGGAATAAAGAAACTTTGTACATGTTTCAATTATATTGCGGTACCAATCCATTAACAGGGAGAAAGAAGCGAACCACTCGAAGAGGGTTTAAAACAGCCTTTGAAGCTGATATGGAATTAAAACGATTGGAATTAGATTTATCGAATGAAGTTCCGATTGAAAAGAAAAAAAGCGTGAAGTTTGAAACGGTGTATGAAATGTGGTTTGAAGATTATAAAAAGACTGTTCGTGAAAGTACATGGGCTTCGACTAAACAAATATTCGATACTCACATCTTGCCTGCGCTTGGTGACAAATTTATTGATAGAATGACTGTTATCGATTGCCAAAAAACAGTTAATGCTTGGGCTGAATCCATGCCTAGAGGGTTTAAAAAACAAAAAAACTATGCTGCAAATGTTTTTGATTACGCCGTATCTATTCAATTGATCGATTCTAATCCAATGAGAATAATCAAAGTTCCTAAAGTTGAACATAATAACGAAGAAAAAAAAAAATTCGAGTTCTATTCGAAAGATGAATTAAATGAGTTTTTAAATGAAGCTGAAAAGGGACCTCTACTTCAATATGTATTTTTCTATCTTCTAGCTTACACGGGGCTCAGAAAAGGCGAAGCCTTCGCTCTGACGTGGTCAGACATAAATTATAAGGAATCTACCCTAACAATAAACAAAACCGTCACACGGGGCGAGAAAAGCCGTTTAATTGTAAATAGACCTAAAACTAAAAACAGTGTTAGAAAAATACTGCTAGACGATAAAACTTTAACCTTACTTAAGAAACTGAAAAATGAATCAGGCAAAGTCGTTCCGTTGCACTCAGATAATTTGATCTTCAACACAGATGGTAATTTATATAACCCGACAATCTCACGGTTTTGGTTAAATGTTATATATTCAAGGAATGAGAAATTGAAAAAAATTTCTACTCATGGATTCAGACACACGCATGCATCCCTCTTATTTGAATCAGGGGCAACAATCAAAGATGTTCAAGAACGCTTAGGTCATTCGAGTATCCAAACAACCTCGAACATCTACACGCACGTTACAGAATCACAGAATAAAAAAGTCATGAATAATTTTGTATCATTCATGAGCGAATAAAGCTTTTTGTATATTTTTTTACAATCAATGGGTAGTCAAAGGGGTAGTCATTGATTCCTCAAGGGGAAAAAAAGGCAATAAAAAACGTGGCGAAAACCACGCTAAGGCTTGATGTGAAAGGAAGGTACGGGATTTGAACCCGTGCACCACATTACTGCGGCTCGCCGGATTTCGAGTCCGGTGCATTACCACTCTGCCAACCTTCCGCATCATTTATCTTACCTTTTTTCGTTTAAATGTCAAGATTTTATAATGAATCTAATACAGAAGTGTCTTCTTCTTCTAAGATATTGTTGATCGTACGATTGATCAAATGAACGATTTCATCTTGCGTCGGTTCAATGATACCAGAAGACATCAGTGTCGCGATCCCCGTCACACAGATCCACGTTCCTACATGCAATGCGTTGATGCGTTTTTCAGATAATTGGCTGTACTTAGGATGCTCAAGCATCAATTGGTGGAAGTAGTTGTAAGAAAAGTCGTGCATTTTCTTCCCGCCGCCGTATTCTTGAACGTACAGCGCATTGTACAAATTGCCTTGCTCTTTTGCAAAATAAACATAATTCAAGCCTAAGTCGATGATGGTATCACCTGTACGAACTTCTGGGAAAATATCATAATATAGGTGATTGCAGATCTCATCTAACAATGTGTTCTTAAGATCACTCATATTTTTAAATTCTAAATAGATCGGTTGCGTACTGATTCCCATTTTTTTGGCGATGTTACGTGCAGTAAATCCAGAAAAACCTTCATTTTCGACAACTTCATAGGCAGCCTTTAGAATCTGGTCTTTTGTGTAAACTTTTCTTCTCATTTTGATTCCTCCCAGAATGTTATTATTTTTATCGTCATTTTATTTTAATCAAAAACTGATTAGTTTTGCAACCCTTATGCAAGATGTTATCTAAATTTAGTGGATATTTCTTCAAATATGAAGTGTTATCCTTCGTTTTTATCTTACAAAGGGAGTGGAACCGTTTTATAATTTCTGTAAATTTTAACTTATTTCACTAAAAAACGAAAGTATCGTTATACATTTGAAGACATTTTTGTTTCTTTAAACTAAAATGAGTCTCTTCATTAAAAAATTTTGGTGTTACTTTATTATACTTTCTTGAGCCTTCAGTGACAATCATTATTCTTTTTCTTGTCTAATTTATTTATTTTATCTACTATAGTATAGAAATAGTAAAGGGGAGGAACTGAATGGAACAGCAAAACTACGCACAACTTGTTTTAAATACTTGCCTGAAAGCTGGGAAGATCATGATGGAATCCGGCTCAGAAGTTTATCGAGTGGAAGACACGATGAAACGAATCGCTCTCAATGCAGGTCTTGATGATATACAAACGTATGTGACCGCCACAGGCTTGATCGTCGGATTCCCTTCGGAGCAAAACAGCCAAGTGGTTCAAATCACACCGCAATCCATCAATCTAGAAAAAGTGACCGCGGTCAACCAGGGCTCGCGCCAATTCGCTGATGGGGAACTTTCTTTGCCAGACTTCTATCTTTATTTAGAGGAAGTCGATTCAGTTACGCCGGATTTTCCGTACCTGTGGAAAATCATTGCGGCTGGTGTCGTCAGCAGCACACTTATGATCATTTTGAATGGGTCTTGGTTTGATTTTCTTCCGACCTTTGTCATCGGAATGATTGGCTTTGCCGTCCATACGTTTTTCGGCAACCAGCTGCATATGAAATTTTTAAATGATTTCGTTGCCGCATTGGTCATCGGCAGCTTATCCTTATTGGCAGTCTCTTCTTCCGCTGCACTTGAGGTCAACAGTTTGATCATTGGGTCCATCATGCCCCTCGTGCCCGGACTGGCTATCACAAACGCCTTTCGCGATATCATGGCGGGTCATTTGATCAGCGGCGTTGCCCGTGGCACAGAAGCTTTGTTCATTGCTGGTGCGATCGGCGGCGGTATCATCGTCGCGTTTAATTTCTTTTAATAGAACGAACTATACTTGGAGGTCTCTCATGAATTTTCTTATCAATTTTCTTTTTAGCATGTTCAGTACGATCGCCTTCAGCGTCATCACGAATATTCCGCGCCGTGCTTTTTTAGCCTGCGGCCTGACTGGTGCGGCTGGTTGGATGACTTTTTGGATCTTGCAAACGTATTTTCATCAAAATATTGGTATCTCGAATTTTTTAGGCGCCTTGATGATCGGTCTTATTAGTATTTTTTTCTCTCGCATGATGCACATGCCGGTGATCGTTTTTAACGTTCCGAGTTTGGTTCCGTTGGTTCCGGGGGGCCCCGCCTATATGGCCGTTCGTCATATGATGAATCAGGAGTTCACTGAATCCATGGAGAAAGTCGTGACTGTTCTGGTTACTTCGGGAGCGATCGCCATCGGCTTCATGTTCACGAACCTGATCGAACGGGCGCTAAAACGGACACGCTCGAACTTTAGAACAAAGTAACTCGAAGGAGCAGGAGTCTATTTCCTGCTTTTTATTCATAAAAGAATGCAAGCGTTCCCAGCTAATTTCTAAGTAAATTTTAAGTTTCACAGGAAATTTACAAATTACAACCTCAGACGTATGCATTTTGTGAATTTATCCTTTATACTTCATTTTAGAAAGACAAAGGGGATGAATTAAATGAGTGTCGTTCAATCCAGGAGACTATTAAACCTTATTTCGATAATGGGAATTGCTATAACGATCAGTTTATCTGTCTATTTTTATCGCTTAGGCGTATTTAACGATATGAATTCACTGCGACAACTTGTCGGGCTGTCACCAATTGCCGGACCGCTCATCTTCGTATTGATCCAAATCATCCAAGTGGTGATCCCGATCATTCCGGGGGGCATCAGTCTTGCGGCTGGCGTCTTGATCTTCGGCCCTTATTGGGGATTTGCTTACAACTATATCGGAATCGTGATCGGTTCCTTGATTTTATTCTTAATGGGCAGACATTACGGCAAGCCTCTGATCATGCATCTTGTCAGCGATAAGATCTACCAGAAATACCAGTATTGGCTGGATGATCCGCGCTTCGACAAATGGTTCGCACTCGCGATTTTCTTGCCAGTCGCACCAGACGATGCCCTCTGTTTGATGGCTAGTTTAACGAATATGTCCTTTAAAAAATACAGTGCGATCATCTTTTTAGCAAAACCTGCCTCCATCTTTTTATACAGCTTGGCTTTGCTGCAAGGCGGCACGTTACTCTCTCACCTACTCGTCCACTAATTTTAGTGGGCTTTTTTTTTTTGCGAAAATTCCTCCTTCTTTAGGCATAGTTGGAAATTCTGACTTTTCCAGCAGAAAAATTCACACATTTTTCATTTGAAAGTTCGATAATAATAAGGGATACTTTCTTTAGCTGTTGGGAAAACCCAACCATAAAAAAATTCGCAAACAATCACTTTTACAGGATTTTATTTTATATAGTATATTTGCTTATCGAACCACAGGAGGAACTATGACTTATTTACGTCGACGGATCACGCATTTTTTTAGTACGTTCTCTATTTATAATTTTTTACTGCTTGCCTTTGGTCTCCCTTTTTTATCGGAGAGTCTCTTTTTATTTTTTAGGCAAAGCCTATTGAATTCGCTTTATCACCCATTTTATTTCGTGCTTTTTTTAGCCTTGGTTTTCCTTTATGGAAACTTTTTCAGTCAACTGCAATCCAATGAAAAACTATTTCAGAATTTTTCTCTGAAGGGGGCATTTGTCAGCTTTCTGTTTTGGCTCGTGCTGTCACCCCTCTTTTTCTTTCGTTTTTATCAGTTGCTGCTAGTGTGGCGCCCCCTTCCAGCAGATGTCCTTTCTTTTCTGTTCCTGTATCGCTGGAAAATTTTACCTGTGCTGCTGCTTTTATACGTGCTGCTGCTCTATGGTCTTTATCGGGTGATCTTGGTGCCACGATATTTGAAACGGGGACTGACGCTCAAGGAAAGTATTCAGCTCAGTCGGGAAAAAACGAAGAAGCGACCAGTCAAACAGTTGCTCATTTTTTTCCTGATCCCGTTAGTATTCTTAGCAGCGAGCCTGCTCATTAAGCTCGGTTTTATTGGCCTGACGCGCCTACTGGTCAGTCAAAGCGGTGCGATGTGCCTGCTGCTGCTTTATCGCGTGGTCCAAAATTCCCTTTGGGCGCTCTTTTTCCTTTATTTAGCGGCCTCCGACAAGAAGGTCGTAGACAAGGAAGCCCCGAACAAGGCCTCCATCGTCTGGTTGAGTTTGACAGTCTTTGCTTGTCTCGGTCTTTATACGTTGCAATACATGCAATCCTTCACGACGCAACGCCCGAATACGCCTATGTCAATTTCTCATCGGGGCGTCTCAGGACGAAACGGTGTCCAAAATTCCATCGCCGCGCTGCAAAAGACCAGCAGCCAGTACCATCCTGATCTTGTTGAAATGGACGTACAGGAAACCGCAGATCACCAATTGGTCGTGATGCACGATGAGGACCTGCAAGCACTCGCCCATAAGAAGCTCCGTGTCGACGAGGCGACTTGGGCAGAACTAAAGGAGCTTACTTTAGAAGAGAACGGGTATACGAGCGACATCCCGCTATTTTCCGACTATCTGGCGGCGGCAAACGAGATCAACCAGAAACTTCTGATCGAGTTGAAGGTCACCGATAAAACGAAGGCGACGATTCTTCAACAGCTGCTTCCTTTAAAAGAGCAGCTCGCAGATCATCAATTGCAAAGTATGGATCTAGACATCGCCAATCAGCTAAAGGAACGCTTCCCTACTTGGAAGGTCGGCTACATCTTACCCTTTGATCTCTTAGGCGCACCAAAGAACAACTTGGATTTCGTGAACATCGAAGCACGGACTGCCAATGGTGAGCTCATTCGGAATTTGCAGCACCAAAAGAAACAAGTATATGTCTGGTCGATCCACTCCAAGCAGCAAGCGTCTGTTTACCCATACCTGCACGTCAATGGGCTTCTGACAGATGACCTTCGCCTTTTGTCCCACTACGAAGACGATATAAAAGAAAAAACTGCCAGTATTCTACAATTCAATTAAGCAAATCGACTGTGAAGAGCCTTCCTGAAAGTCTCTTCACAGTTTTTTTGTTTCAAAAAAAGACCCCAATCAAAAAATGATTCGGGTCTTCTTTCTGTCAAAATAATTCTTTCACATGTTTGCAAGCAATTATGCTGTACATTCGATCTCGATACAGCTTAAGATATCTTCGTATTTCACTAATAAGCGATTTTGTAGTTCGATGACTGTCGCGCGATCTGCTGCATCACATGTCACGACATTGATCAAAACGGTATTATTGTAGAGTTGTTCGACCGCTCCTACAACTTCTTTCTCTATTCCGATCGCTCGGCATTGATAAGTAAGACCAATTTCAATAGTTTCCATAATAAATCCCCCTTTAATTCTACGTTTTTATAATAACACAATGAGAAAAAATGAAAACGTTTTTTATTACTTTTTTTGCTTTTGTAGCAAGGGAGATATCACAATAGTTAGAAAATTCGTAAAACATCAACTTAAACAACTGCGGTTATTTTTAATCTTACGTTCATTTTCTATTTATCTTTATTTGTTTAAAAACGATTTCATCGTGCGATACTTATGCTTTTATTCATTATTTTTGATTAGTCGCACATTATTTTTAGTATACCAATCAAAAGCGCCTCTTTTCCCACCCAGATCCCTCCTGATTTGGGACAGATCTAAAACCATTTCTTTTGCTAAAGTTTTAATTTCTGGAAAAAAAGCAGTTCTTTCTTTGTGAGGAACTGTTCTAATTATTATTGAGCTACGTAAAAACACCGCCGCTGTCCGGACGTATCCCGATAGCCGCGGTGCTTTTTAGTTTCATTTAATGTGCGTCTCTTCCTTAATAGATTACAGACGATCGTTCAATTCTTTTGCTAACTCTTCAAATCCTGGTTTGCCAAGCAAAGCAAACATGTTTTTCTTGTATGCTTCCACACCTGGTTGGTTGAATGGGTTCACACCTAGCAAGTAGCCAGAGATACCCACTGCGATTTCGAAGAAGTACATTGCGTAGCCTAGAGTGTAAGCATCCATTGTAGGGATGTTCAATACGAAGTTCGGAACACCGCCATCTGTATGTGCTAATAATGTTCCTTGGTACGCTTTAGAGTTTACGAAGTCAACGTCTTTGCCTTCTAAGTAGCCTAAGCCATCCAAGTCAGATTCTTGTGAAGGGATCGCCACTGATTTACGAGGGTTTTCCACTTTCACGATCGTTTCAAAGATGTTGCGGCGGCCTTCTTGGATATATTGTCCAAATGAATGCAAGTCTGTTGAGAAGTTGGCACTTGATGGGTAGATCCCCTTCAAGTCTTTTCCTTCTGATTCGCCGTATAATTGTTTCCACCATTCGTTGAAATATTGCATACCTGGTTCGTAGTTGACCAAGATTTCAGTCACTTTTCCTTTACGGTATAGAATATTACGAAGAGCGGCATATTGATACGCTTCGTTTTCGTCTAAGTTTTCGCTTGAGTAAGCTTCGCGAGCATCCGCTGCACCCTTCATCAAGGCGTCGATGTCTGCGCCGCTGGCTGCGATTGGTAATAGACCCACTGCTGTTAATACAGAGAAACGTCCGCCAACATCATCAGGAATGACAAAGCTTTCCCAACCTGCTGCGTCTGCTTCAACTTTAACTGCGCCGCGGGCTTTATCTGTTGTCGCATAAATACGTTTGTTTGCTTCTTCTTCACCGTATTTTTTGATCAATAATTCTTTGAAGACACGGAATGCGATTGCTGGCTCAGTCGTCGTTCCTGATTTAGAAATCACATTAACTGAGAAATCACGGTCGCCGATCACTTCGATCAAGTCAGCGATGTATGTTGAGCTGATTGAGTTTCCTGCAAAGAATACTTGAGGTGCTTTGCGATCTTCTTTGTCTAACACGTTGAAGAACGTTTGGTGTAAGAATTCGATTGCTGCACGAGCTCCAAGGTATGAACCACCGATTCCGATTACGACTAATACTTCAGAATCAGATTGAATTTTTTCAGCTGCTTTTTTGATACGAGCAAATTCATCTTTGTCATAGTTTACTGGAAGGTCGATCCAGCCTAGGAAATCATTTCCTGCGCCAGTTCCTTCGCGTAATTCTTTGTGAGCTAGAGCTACTTCAGATTTGATGTAGTCCATTTCATGTTCGCTCACGAATGGTGCTACTTTCGAATAATCGAAATGTATGTGTGCCATTGTTTTTCCTCCTTGAAAGTCAGTTCATAACAATCTATACTTTACGTTTCTTTTGACTATTTTTCAAGCGTAAACCATTAAATATTAGACAGTTCCTTGTGCCAACATCGCAGCAGCGACTTTCTCAAAACCAGCTATATTTGCCCCCGCTGCAAAATTATCTTTATCAGCATATTTTGCTGCGGTATCGCGGCAGGTTTCATAAATATTTTTCATGATGTCGTCTAATTTTCCGTCGACCTCATCTTTGGTCCAAGCCAAACGTTGCGAGTTTTGGCTCATTTCTAGAGCAGATACTGCTACGCCCCCAGCATTCGCTGCTTTTCCTGGTCCGTAAAGCACGCCATTTTCATGATACAATTTCACTGCACCGTTCGTACTAGGCATATTCGCGCCTTCAGCGACCACTTTCACACCATTTTTCACTAAGATCTCCGCTTTTTCATCATCGATCTCATTTTGTGTCGCACATGGCAGCGCGATGTCTGCTTCTGTTTCAAATGCCCAGACAGAACCTTCATGGTATTCCGCATTTGGACGCTCTTTTGCATATTCAGTCAAACGCTCACGACGCACTTCCTTGATGTCTTTCAATAAGGCCACGTCAATGCCGTCTTTATCATAGATATAGCCATTCGAGTCTGAACACGTGATCGCTGTTGCACCTAATTCCTGTGCCTTTTCAATCGCATAGATCGCCACGTTCCCGCTTCCTGAAACAAGGACCTTTTTGCCCTCGAAAGAATCGTCGCGGTCTTCCAATAGATGCTTCACAAAGTAAACGGCCCCGTAGCCTGTCGCTTCCGTCCGTCCAAGGCTGCCATTAAAGCCTAAAGGTTTACCAGTCAGCACGCCCATGTCGTATTCACGCAGACGCTTGTATTGACCGAACAAATAACCGATCTCGCGTCCGCCAACACCGATGTCCCCTGCTGGTACGTCCAGATTTGGCCCGATATGCTTCGACAATTCCGTCATGAAGCTTTGACAATAGCGCATCACTTCTGAATCAGATTTTCCTTTTGGATCAAAATCCGATCCGCCTTTACCGCCGCCGATCGGCAAGCCAGTCAAACTATTTTTAAAGATTTGCTCAAAACCTAAGAATTTTAAAATACTTAAGTTCACGCTTGGGTGGAAACGCAGACCACCCTTATATGGGCCGATCGCTGAGTTAAATTGGACACGGTAGCCGCGATTGACTTGCCAATTTCCTTCATCGTCTTGCCAAAGCACACGAAATTGGACCATACGTTCCGGCTCCAGTATCATGCCTAAAATATTTTTCTCTACATATTCTGGATGCTCTTCAAGAAACGGGATCACCGTTGGTAAAAATTCATCCACCGCTTGTAAAAATTCTTCCTGATTCGGATCTTTTGCCTCTAAGTTTTTCTGAACCTGTTCAACATATTCTTTTACTTCCATCAAATTCCTCCTCACAGTTAATACTCATAGTTTACATCATTTTTTAATAAAAGTGGAAAGAAATTCATGATACACTGCAAGTTGAATGTCAATCGTTCGGATTTAAAGTAAGATAGAAACTATAAATTTACAGATAAATGAGGACAACTAAATGAGTAAAAAATTCGATGTCATCGTGATCGGCGGCGGCCCTTCTGGGATGATGGCCGCAATCACTGCCGCAATGAACGGGGCTCAGGTGGCTCTTTTTGAGAAGAATAAACGACTTGGAAAAAAATTATTGATGACGGGCGGCGGACGCTGCAACGTGACCAATAATCGATCTGTGGATGATTTGATCGTCCATATTCCCGGCAACGGGCGCTTTTTATATAGTACGTTTTCGCAATTCGACAACCAAGACGTCATGCGTTTCTTCAGTGAACGCGGGGTCGCTTTGAAAGAAGAGGATCACGGGCGTATCTTCCCTGTCTCGGACAAATCTGCCACCATCGTCAATGCATTAAAAGAAGAGTTGGAAACATTAAACGTCTCCCTGCACTTTAAAGAACCCGTTGAAAAAATCATCAGTGACGGTGCTGCCATTCAAGGTGTCCGTACTTCAGAAGGCGATTACTCCGCTAAAAGCGTGATCATTACGACCGGAGGCATCACGTATCCTTCCACTGGCTCACAAGGCGACGGCTATCGCTTTGCTAAGAGTGTCGGTCATCATGTCACGCCGCTATACCCGACTGAGTCTCCGATCTTTCTGACGGATGCTTTCGTCGAAGAAAAAACGCTGCAAGGTCTTTCACTGCAAGACGTTCGGCTCTCTGTGCTCGACGCTAAAAACAAGCGCGTGACCAGCCATGAGATGGATCTGCTCTTTACGCATTTCGGTGTCTCAGGGCCAGCCGCTCTACGCTGTTCCAGCTTTGTAAACCAATTATTGCGCACACAAGAAACAGCAGCCTTAACACTTGATTGTTTCCCTGAAACCTCGGCCTCTGACTTAATGGCGGACATTCGCGAACGCGCCGCAACCTCTACAAAACACTTAAAGAATGCCTTGACCGGCTTTTTACCAGAGCGCTTGCTGCTCTTCTTCTTAGAACAGGTCGGGATCAGCGAACAAACGTATGCGCAAACATCAAAAGAGGATATAGAGACCTTTGTTTCCTATTGTAAGAACTGGACGATGACCGCCAACAAGACGTTCGGCTTGGAAAAATCCTTTGTGACCGGCGGCGGGGTCGAGCTAAAAGAGGTCAATCCAAAGGAATTAGCCAGCAAAAAAATCCCCGGCCTGTATTTTGCCGGGGAAGTGCTAGATGTCAATGGGTATACAGGCGGGTATAACATTACGACGGCTTTTTGTACCGGCTATGTGGCAGGTACAAATGCTGCCTATCACGCATTTGGTTAATGTGTCAGCTCAGTAAATTGTCCTCGCGTCAGCTCTACGATGGCGTCGGGGGCAATTTCCATTTGCAGCCCTCTGCGCCCCGCAGAGATGGCGATCTCCTCAAAATTTTCCGCTGAAGCGTCCACAAAAGTTGGAAACAGCTTCTTCATCCCGATCGGTGAACAGCCGCCGCGAATGTACCCTGTCGTTGCCTCCAGATCTCTCAGATGAAGCATCTCTACTTTTTTGTTGCCGCTGGCCTTCGCAATTTTCTTCAAGTCCAATTCATGATCGCTGGGAATGACCGCTACGACAGGACCTGTTTTGTTTCCAACAGCCACCAGTGTTTTAAAGATGCGCGCAGGGGCGATCGCGACCTGTTCAGAGACATGTCCTGCCCCTAAGTCATCCTCGCTCCATGCGTATTCATGTTCCTTATAAGCAATTTTCTTTTGCTCCACTAAACGAATCGCATTGGTCTTTTGAATTTTCTTCTTAGCCAAATCAATCCCTCACTTCATTTGTTTTCTAAAGTCTAGCAAAAAAGCGAAAATGAGACAAATCGGTCGTTTTGTTTGGTCTTTTTTCTTAAAAGTTCTACACTGAATTTGTACGAGAAAGGATGTATTCATCATGAAAAGAATTTCAAGAGGAAAGTTTGAGAAGATGCAACAATTGTCAAATGATCAAGGTGTCATTGCGGCCTTAGCGATCGATCAACGAGGCTCTATGAAAAAGATGATGCAAACGGCTGTCGGTGAAGACAAGTTCTCAATGGATCAAGTTTACGAATTCAAAGAGCTCGTCTCACAAGAATTGACGAAACACGTTAGCGCGATCCTGCTAGACGAACAATATGGCTTTAAGGGCATCCAAGCAAAAGACCCAAGCTGCGGATTGATTCTGTCTTATGAAAAAACCGGCTACGATGCCAATACCCCTGGTCGTCTCCCAGAATTGTTGCCAAACGAATCGTTGGATCGCTTATTAGAAAAAGGCGCGGATGCAGCGAAGGTTCTCGTCTATTATGATCCAGACGAACCAAAAGAAATTTTGGACATCAAGCACGCTTTCTTAGAACGTTTAGGGACAGAAGCCCTTGCGGCGGACATCCCTGTATTCGTTGAACCGATCGTCTACGATACGAAAATCACTGACGATCACTCCCCTGAATTCGCAGAGATCAAACCACAAAAAGTGATCGACACCATTAAAGAATTCACGAAGGATAAATACCATATCGACGTCTTGAAAGTAGAAGTTCCCGTTCTCTTCAAGTATGTCGAAGGCTTTAATAAAGGCGATGATCCTGTCGTTTACACGCAAGAAGAGGCGGCCGCCTACTTCAAAGAAGCGGGAGAAGCAGCGACACGACCTTTTATCTATTTAAGCGCGGGTGTGCCTGCGGATGTTTTCCGTGAAGAACTGACTTTCGCTGGCGAGCATGGCGCAAATTACTGCGGCATCCTCGGAGGTCGTGCAACTTGGCGCGAAGGTGTTCAAGTATATGCTGATGGCGGCAAAGACGCTTTGATTGATTGGCTGGATACGCAAGGCCGTGAAAATATCAATGAATTAAATGACATCTTAGGCAAATATGCTAAGCCTTGGTATGAAATCTACGGTGGCCTAGACAATATCGAGGTTTTTGACATTGATGTCATGAAGTAACCACGAATTAGCAAGTGTAAAGTTTTTTCAGGAAATTCTTTACAAAAAGAAAGCGAATCGCTCGTTGACTATCCAAATCGATAGTTTCGCAGCGATCCGCTTTCTTTTTGATTTTGTTCAATGAGTAAAAATTATCTCAGTACGTCGATCATCAAAGCCAATTTCTCTACCTCGATCTGTGCATCAGGAGAAGGATGGTTTTCTAAACAGCCGTAAGTCATGCAAGACCCGTCTAATGATCCGCTGATTTGCGAAAACTTGCCCAATCGTCCTAGCGAGACCGATACCACAGGCAGCGAAACAAAGGTCTGCGCCTTCATGACGATCTCCATCTGACGCAGAACATCCGCTTCATTTTGCGGTTGGACCACTACTTTTGCGATGTCCGCACCCCAATGCTCCATCAAATTCAAACGGAACAGGATCACTGCGTCTTCTGGCGTTTCTTCAAAATTGTAATAACTTAAGATGACCCGCACATCCAATGCCTGCATCCATTTAATGAAGGTCGTAGACAATTGGTCGATGATCGATACTTCTACATCCGCTAAATCGATCGCGCGTGAAGATACCGCGAACTCGTTGACATGGCGATACTGATTGAGAGTAATATCGATCTCCCCGCCAGATTCTACCATTCTCAAATTGAAGATCAAGGGAATGTTCCTGATCTCGTCCCGTAAAGCCAACAGCGTAGAGTTCAGCTTGTCGTCGTCCAACACGTCTTCATAATAATCAGCGCGCCATTCGATCACTTCAGCGATCTTCTTTGCTTCATTCGCTTGTTCGATGATTTCCTCGAAAGTCTTTCCAACAATCGGTACGCAGATTTTAGGTTTTCCTGCATCAAAGCGCACCTCTCTTACTTGAATATCCATCATAAGCATCCCATCCCGCTTTCCAATTTTTTATTCGTAAAGTCCCTTTGTCAGTTTCTTCTTTATGACATTTTTTTCTGATCTCAGCTTCACGAACAACCATCGGGCGCGTTCGCTACGCCTTGCTTATTTGATAAAACAATACTTTTAAATAATCGCTCTCTTCGAAGTTGCCGCTAGGAAAATCAGCCGGCAGCCGGTGCGTTTCTACTAATTGATACGCGACCTTTTTGTTCTTCAGAGCCGTTTCGATCGACTGCTTAAACTTTTTGATCGGTAAATTCGCCGCATTGGTGGAAGCGATGATCATTCCTTCATCTGAGAGAATGTCCACGCTGTCTTCGACCAACCGTCCGTAATCCTTCGCAACAGAAAATGTTTTTTTCTTATTCCGAGCAAAGCTTGGCGGATCCAAGATAATCAAATTATAACGTAAGTTGTTTCTTAATGCATAGCGGAAATAATCAAAAGTGTCCATTACTCTAATTTTCTGTTGTTCTAACGGCAGTCCGTTTACTTCGAATTGTTCTTGCGTTTTTGGCAGACTACGCTGCGCCAAGTCAACACTGGTCGTTTCAAGCGCGCCGCCATACGCTGCCGCTACGGAAAAGGCCCCCGTATAGCTGAACATATTCAAGACCCTCTGTCCTGCCGCTAGCCCCTCCGTCAAACGCCCGCGTACATCTTTTTGATCCAAGAAGATTCCAGTCATATAGCCTTCATCTAAGTATACGGCATATGAAACGCCATTTTCCACTACTAATAACGGTTCCTCCGGTTTTTCTCCCGCCAGCCAGCGACTCTCCTTCAATTCGCTCTTGAAGCGGATTTTTTCAACGACGCCCTTTGCATGAGGATACGCCTCCAGCAAGCTGTCAACGATCAGCTTTTGAAAATGATAGATGGTTTCGTTGTACCAAGAGATCACCAAATAGTCCGCATAGTAATCCACCGTGACACCGCCAAAGCCGTCCCCTTCACCATTAAATAAACGAAATGCGTTCGTTCCTTCATCTGCAAAAAATGCCTGCCGCATTTGAATGGCTTGAAGAAAGACTTCCTTTATAAAAGAGCGATCGATGGGCCGTCTCGTTTGGTCAAGGACCCAGCCAATCCCTTTGTTTTGTTTTCCCAAGTATCCGGTAGCAACGTAGGCTTGCTTATGATCAACAAACTCGACCCACTCTAAAGGAAGCTCCTTTGGTTTCTTTGCTAAATCTTCCTCTTTGATTAATGGATTTCCTTGTCGAATTCGTTTGATTCCATAGTTTGTTACTTCAATTTTCACTCTCATCCCTGCTTTCTTATCTAGTATAGCAAAAAAAATTTGTATTTTTCGCTTATAAAGTTTTCTTTAAGCATCATTGCTCTCTTTTTAATATGAATTGACTGGGTTGATGGAAGCGAGTAAACTGTTAACAAGTGAACATTCCGCTTTTTTTGCGGCAGAAAGGAAGTTACTATTGAAAAAACTAAAAGCTCCTGCATTTTTGAATAAACGTCTCGGCTTTTATGCGTTACTGACATTCTTATTATGGGCGAAAAGTATTTTTGCATACTTATTTGAATTCAATTTAGGGATCGAAAGTCTGACACAGTATTTCATCCTTTTTATTAATCCGATCGCATCGACAATGTTTCTACTGTCGATCGCTTTATATGTTCGACGTTCGAAAGCATCCTATTTAACGATGATGATCATTTACGCACTGGCAAGTATTTTATTGTTTGCTAACGTCGTATATTATCGTGAATTTACCGACTTCATCACCGTCAACACCTTTTTAGGCGCTGGGAAAGTTGCCAGCGGTCTAGGTGAAAGCGCGGTTCGACTCTTTCGTCCGTTTGATCTTTTATACCTGATCGATATCGTGATTTTACCGATTCTATTGTGGCGTAAAAAGATCAAAGAAGAAGAACGTCCTGTTCGTGCACGAATGGCCTTCGCAATGACGGCTCTTTCGATCATGATCTTCTCAGGAAATCTTTTCTTAGCCGAAGCAGATCGTCCAGAATTACTGACTCGTACCTTCTCTCGCGACTATTTGATCAAATATCTTGGTGTTAATGCCTTCACTGTTTATGACGGTATCCAAACGTATAAGACCAACCAAGTCCGCGCCGAAGCAAGTCCGAATGATTTAAAAGAAGTTGAGAATTATGTAAAAGAACATCATGCGGCACCGAATAGCGAGTATTTTGGACTTGCTAAAGGACGCAACGTGATCACGATCCACTTAGAAAGCCTGCAGCAATTTGTGATCGACTACAAATTGAAGGATGAAAACGGACAAGAACATGAAGTGACACCGTTCTTGAACAGTATTTTCCATAGCAACAGCACGTTTGCCTTTGACAATTTCTTCCACCAAGTAAAAGCCGGAAAAACCTCCGATGCTGAGACCCTGATGGAAAATTCATTGTTTGGGCTGAACCAAGGCTCGCTGTTCTCGCAATTAGGCGGGAAAAACACCTTCCAAGCAGCTCCAGATATCTTGAAGCAGACAGAAGGCTATACGAGTGCGGCATTCCATGGGAACTCAGGAAGCTTCTGGAACCGTTCAGAAACGTATAAAAATCTCGGCTACGACTATTTCTTTGATTCTTCTTACTATGATGTGAATGACGAAAATTCATTCCAATATGGCTTGCATGACAAACCCTTCTTCCAACAATCTGTGAAGTACTTGGAACGTCTGCAACAGCCATTTTACTCAAAATTTATCGCCGTATCGAACCACTATCCATACAGTGAATTCAAGAATGACGAAGCTGGATTCCCTATGGCAAACACGAGCGATGAAACAATCAACGGCTATTTTGCCACAGCGAACTATTTAGATAAAGCTGTCGAAGAATTCTTCAATTATCTAAAAGCTTCTGGTTTGTATGATAATTCGATCATTGTCATGTACGGCGACCACTACGGAATCTCGAATTCAAGAAATCCTGATTTGGCACCGTTACTAGGCAAGTCTAAAGAAACGTGGTCAAACTTTGACAACGCACAAATGCAGCGTGTGCCTTATATGGTTCACATTCCTGGTCAAGAAAAAGGCGGCATCAACCATACCTATGGTGGTGAAGTCGATGCCTTGCCAACGTTGCTTCATCTGTTAGGAACAGACACGAGCAAATACATCCAGCTCGGACAAGATTTGTTGTCTAAAGACAATAGCCAAATCGTTGCCTTCCGTGATGGGGATTATGTGACACCGAACTACACGTATTACAGCGGAAACTTGTATGACAATAAAAACGGCATGCCGATCTCTGAACCTAGCGAGATCCTTCAAAGACAAGCTGACGGTTGGAAAGAAGCTGTCTCCAAGCAATTGCATACGTCAGACAATATCAACAATGGCGACCTGCTCCGCTTCTATTCAGCTAGTGGTTTGAAACCAATCGATGCCTCTCAATTTGATTACAAAGACGGATTGAATAAGATGGAAAAAATCGAAAACAAACTAGGTGACAAATCAACCAGCATCTTTGATCAGCACGGAAAGAAATCCACACAGGATCTTTACAAAACCGAGACTTACAAGCAATACCAAGAACAAACTCCACAACAATAAGTTGAATTCGAACCCCCTTCACCTAGATGTGAGGGGGGTTCTTTTATCTGCACGTATTTCTTCCGATAGAATTCATACTTCTTTCAAATTAGGATTTTATACTTATTCTTAAGAGGTGGCATTCTATGGAACTTATTTCAACGACACTTTCAACAATTAAACGGCATCGTCTGCAATTTTCACTTTCTTGGGTGACCTGTCTGGTTGCTCTCTTTGTGCTGACGAGCTTCAGTATGTTGAAATTGGTCTTGTATCAATTAGATTCCTCCAATCAAATTCAATTATTTACAGCAAAAGAAATTGATCAATTGCAGCGGTATTTTTCTGATCGCCTGCTGATCAGTGGGCTTATTCTTTTTGTACTCTTGCTAGCCTTCTTTGGCTACAGAGTACACCAACAAAAAAAAGAGCCCCTTCCGAAAAAGAAGATTTTCTATGCGATTGGCTTGGAATTCTTCATCGGTTTGATGATCGCTACGATTTTTCTCGTTTTGCTGTTTACTCTTTTTGAACCACTTTACCAAACGATTCTGCAATCGTTCTACCATCAGGCGTTAAACCAGATGAAAGAATTGCCCAACTTTGTGTTAAGCAATGGGACGAGCGGCATTGCCTATTCGATCCGTTCCTCTCTTTCGTTTGAATTGTCTTCTACGACATTGCTGGATTTATTCTTCGTCTCGCTTTTCAAAGCTGTTTCTTATATCTTTCTCTCTCTTTGCGTATTGATCCTCTCCTTCTATCTGATAAATACTTCCTTCAAAAAGGCGAATGTCCGTTAAACACGAACATTCGCCTTTAAATTTGTTCTTTACTAAAAGTTATGATTGAAAGTCGATCGTTCCTTCATTATACTAAAAAAGTATTCGGTTTTTACCGATATAATGAACTTATTCTTAAGGAGCGTTTAATTATAATGGAGAAATTCTTTAAATTGAAAGAGCACGGCACCAACATTTCCACTGAAGTAATGGCAGGAATCACTACATTCTTTGCTATGAGTTATATTTTATTCGTGAATCCGACCATCTTGTCTGCTTCAGGGATGCCTTTCCAAGCAGTATTTTTGGCAACAATCATCGCTTCGGTCATCGGCACGTTAGTCATGGGACTATTTGCCAATGTTCCTTACGCACAAGCACCCGGTATGGGATTGAATGCGTTCTTCACCTATACCGTCGTTTTCGGACTAGGTTATTCGTGGCAACAAGCGTTAGCAATGGTGTTTATCTGTGGGATCATTAATATTTTGATCACTGTTACAAAAATTCGTAAACTGATCATCCATGCGATTCCAGAAAGTATGCAGCACGCAATCGGCGGTGGGATCGGGATCTTTGTCGCTTATGTGGGGATCAAAAATGCGGGACTTCTTTCCTTTAGTGCTGATTCTTCTGCTATTACCAGCAGTGTTGTTGAAGGCGGCAAAGCGACCAATGTTGCTATCAACAGCGGAATCGTTCCTGCGTTAGCAAACTTCAACAATGCACCGATCTTGTTAGCTGTGATCGGCTTGGTGCTGACAACTATTTTAGTCGTAAAAAACGTTCGTGGAGCGATCTTGATTGGGATCGTGGTCACGACCTTATTAGGAATTCCTATGGGTGTGGTTCAATTAGGCGCAATTGATTGGCACGCCAATTCATTAGGCAGCTCGATCCAAGAATTAGGGACGACCTTTGGTGCCGCTTTTGGTTCTGAAGGTATGGGTTCTCTGTTTTCAAATTCTGCAAAATTACCGCAAGTGTTAATGACGATCTTGGCCTTCAGTCTTTCTGATACTTTCGATACGATCGGAACCTTCATCGGTACGGGCCGTCGGACAGGAATCTTCTCAAAAGAAGACGAAAACGCACTTGAAAATGACTCTCGCGGGTTTAAAACAAAAATGGATAAAGCCTTATTCGCAGATGCGATCGCAACATCTATCGGTGCGATTTTTGGAACATCAAACACGACAACGTATGTTGAATCGGCTGCTGGGATCGGCGCTGGCGGACGGACTGGTCTGACGTCGATCGTCGTTGCACTTCTCTTTGCCCTAAGCAGCTTGTTCTCACCACTGATCGCCGTAGTTCCGGCGCAAGCAACTGCTCCTGCATTGATCTTGGTCGGTGTCATGATGCTGGCTTCTTTCGCTGATATCAACTGGTTAGACTTAGAAGAAGCGGTTCCTGCTTTCTTTGCCAGTGTCTTTATGGGATTATGCTACAGCATCTCTTACGGAATCGCTGCCGGCTTCATTTTCTACACCATCGTTAAAGTGATCAAAGGAAAAACAAAAGAAATTTCGCCTATTCTTTGGGTCGTAGATATTTTATTCATCATGAACTTTATCATCTTAGCTATTCTGTAGAGAAACATCCTTACAAACAAAAAAGAATCGTCTCCCATTAAGCGGGTGACGATTCTTTTTTCTCTTCATTTTGATCCGTGTCCTCAGGTTTATCTGGAAAGACAACCGTAAACGTCGTTCCTTTGTCCAAAGCACTCACCACTTCGATCGTTCCATTGTGGAGACGAACAAGCTCTTGTACGATGGATAATCCTAACCCCGATTCCCCGTATTTTGTATTTTTCCGTGACGGATCGGCTTTGTAATAACGATCCCAAATATTTTTCACCTGGTCCTCCGTCATTCCGATGCCGGTATCTGCAATACTGATCTCTGTCGCCTTTTCCAGCTTCTTAATGGCCACAGTGATCGTTCCATTCGTGGTAAACTGGATCGCATTTTGGATCAGATTTACCAGCACCTGAACAAACCGGTCATAATCTGCATACACATCGATCGGCGCATCCGCCTGTAAGATCAATTCATCCCCCGAAGCCTCCGCTTTCCCATGCAATTGAGAAACCAGTGTAGAGACGGCCTCCGTCGCGTTGAATTTCTGCAAGACAACACTGATCTGGTTGGTGCGTATTTTTTCATAGTCCAGATTTTCATTGACCAATCGGATCAGCCGAGACGTTTCGTTTTGCATCAGTTTGATGGCCTTCTCTTTTTGGTTCTCAGGAATCGCATTGTATTGCAATCCTTCCAATAACCCATTGATCGTCGTCAACGGGGTGCGCATCTCGTGAGACGCATCCGCCATGAATTGCTTCCGACGTTCTTCCTGACGTTCGATTTCCTCCTGAGACGCCTTTAAAGAGACCGTCATTTGATTGAAATCATCCGCCAAGTCATCAAACTCATCGCGATTTCGGTTCGGAACAATCACATCAAAGTTTCCTGATGCCACTTCTTTTGTTGCCGAGCGCATCCGATTGATCCGCTTCACCTGCTGCGTGGCAAAGAAATAACTAACAATGATGGCAATGATCGAGGCGATGATAAATGCCTTGAACAAATCGGTCACGATCGAGTTGACACTCGACTCGACATTCATCGCCGGCTGACTCACCAGTAGAACACCGAAAAACTCACCGTTTGTAAAAAACGGCACCATGGCATAGGACGTTGTTTGATTCTGCCCCATGACATTTTTTGAACTCGTCTCTTTCTGCTGCTGCCCGACCTTCAATGCCTTCCATTGTTCGTCACTTACCAAATGCTGATTGACTTTCCCCGATTTCTCAGGGTATTGCACGTTCCGATCCTTATCGATAAAAACAAAGGAAACATCCTGTTGATTAAGACTTGATTCAGTCACGCCGATCGCAAATTGGAAGATTTCATTGCTGGACATGCCTTCAAAACGAATGTCTCGACTCAAAGAATTGTTATTCTTCTCCATCGATTCCGCATAGCCCAGCAATTCCTTGTAGTTATTGTCCTCCAGCGTCTTGCGGGTGAACTGCGTAAACGACAGCCCCAGCGTCAGCAAAATCAATAGGATCAACCCGCCAAAAGCCAGCAATTGTTGGTAAAGGTATTTCATCGACCAACCTCGGTGTCATCAAATTTGTAGCCTACGCCCCAAACAGTTTGGATGACTTGTGCACCGACCTTCTCAATTTTTTGACGCAATTTCTTGATATGCGCATCCACTGTACGCTCGTCACCAAAGTACTGATAATCCCAAACCAGCTCAAGCAATTGTTCACGGGTAAATACTTGCCGCGGCTTTTTCGCCATCGTATACAGCAAGTCGAATTCTTTCGGTGTCAATCCTTCAATCGGCTGATCATCTAAATACGCTTCCCGAGTTTTTAAATTCATTTTAAAATGATCCGTCTGGATATCAAAGCTGTCGCTTGATGTCGCGGACTCTTTTTGCGGTTCTGACGTCAATTCACTGCGACGGTGCAACGCCTTGATTCGTGCAATCAATGTCAGCGGTGAGAAAGGCTTCGTGACATAGTCGTCCGCGCCCATTTCCAATCCAATGACTTGATCACTTTCAGAATCTCTTGCTGTCAGCATGATGATCGGCACTGTTTTAGAAACTTTGCGAATCTCACGACCGACTTCCATGCCGTCCATCCCTGGTAAATTCAGATCAAGCGTGATCATATCCCATTTTTCAGGGTCCGCTTTAAAGGTGTCTAGCCCTTCTTTTCCGTCGTATTTAAATTCTGCTTCCCAACCTTCGTTCAAAAAAAACATCTGCATCATCTCAGAAACGGACTCGTTGTCTTCGATCATTAAAATATTCATACATTAACCCCCTGATATCGTCTGATTCTCATTATAAGTATACTCTATTTCATTTTTTTCAACCATTACCTTACCCGTATCTTCATTAACAATTTGTTTTTTCTTCAATTTTTTCACAGGAATCTGAAAAATTTCTTTTGAATCATTTACATCTTTGCATTTTTTATAACGGGATGGTATACTTTCTCTTGCAGTAAAATTATTCATAAAGGGGACGTTACGGATTCGACAGGCATAGTTTGAGCCTGAATTGCGCTTCGTAGGTTACGTCTACGTAAAAACGTTACAGTTAAATATAACTGCTAAAAACAACAATAACTCTTACGCTTTAGCTGCCTAAAAACAGTTAGCGTAGATCCTCTCGGTATCGCCCATGTGCTCGAGTAAGGGTCCTATTCTAAGTGGGATACGTATCAACTTTCCGTCTGTAAGTTGATAAAGAGCCTATCAGACTAGCAATGTCCGCGGCCTGTCATGCGGCAGAGGGCAAAGCGAAATTTAAATAGTATGACTATGAGCGTAGATTTTTAGGTGTCGATGTGTTTGGACGCGGGTTCGACTCCCGCCGTCTCCATACAGTTATTGAAGTAGTTTGAAGTCACTTTTCCAGTGATTTCGGACTGCTTCTTTTTTTACTCGTCTACCCATCAGTTGAAACCCTGCTGAAGGAAGAAAGATGATGCCGGTCTTTTTTGTTGTCTAATCTATCCTCGCTAACAATTGAATCACACGTTTTGTATTTTATGTTGAGAAGCGGTATTTCATAAATAAAAAAGATGATTTCAGATTTCCCGTTCGGAATTGAAATCATCTTTTCACGTTCGTTAGAGCCTCTTTTTTAAAAAGGCAGTTACAGAACTGAGATTTTCATCTTTCTGAGTATCAGTGAGGTCATTTTGTTTGATACAAAATTCAACAAGCTGTCACTTTCTACATCTCGACCACACCTTTTACTCGATCCAGCGTCCCTCTGAAACCTAAATTAAAAATGTTTCCTTCTATTTTAGGTTATACAATAAAGCGTCTATCGACAATTCGGCCAACGATTCAATCGTGATGTCTGCGTTCTCTAGTGAAGACTCCGAAGTGATGCCGACAGCAAACATTCCACAGCTCTTGATGGCATCGATCCCGGCTTGTGCATCTTCGAATCCCACTGCGTTTGTCGGGGAAATCTGAAGTAGTTCCGCAGCGCGAAGGAAAATTTCTGGATCTGGATTCCCCTTCGATAGCGAATCTGGGTCAACGATATGATGGAACATCTGCTTAATTCCTAATTTTTCCAAAATAAAAGGGGCATTTTTTGAAGCGGAGGCGATCGCACAAGGAATCTCTTTCATTCGAGCTGCTTCAATGAACGCTTTAACTCCCGGCAGCACATTTTCCGTCGTCAGATTGTTCAAGCGTTCTACATAAAAATCGTTCTTTAGTTTCATAAATTCCTTCTTTTCTGCAAGGGAGAATTGCGCGTCCTTTCCACTATATTTCAGAATCATCTCCAACGAGTCCATGCGGCTGATCCCCTTCAATTGCTCATTGAATGTCTCATCGATAGTAATACCGAGCTGTTCTCCAAGATACTTCCACGCTTCATAGTGATCCCTCGCAGTGTCGGTGATAACCCCATCGAGGTCAAAAATAAATCCTATCATTCCGCAACCCCTTGATTCAATTCTTCATCTGCCATTATCTCTGTTACTTTAGAATTATTTTGATCCATCTCTATCAAATAGACCTTATCCAAATAGTTTATTTTATACGCAAGTCGTTGAATCTGCTTAGGTAATGTTCCGTTGATCGAAGGACGATTTCCGTCAAATTTAAGATGCGAGAATCCGTTAATAATAGTCAAATAGGTCCCCGCAATGGAGGCTGCATGGATGCCATCTTTCGTATTTCCGTGGGTATCCTCAAGATCGATCAACGCATTTTTTAAAAAGTATTCAAACGCTTTATCCGTTTGATTCAAGCGGGCGTAAATTACTGAAAAAATCGAATAAGATAAGGAGGAATCATGGGTTGTGATGTGATCATAATACTCGACGGAGCGTTGAATGATCTCTTCGCTAAAATCCTCTTCAAAAAGCATCATGGCCAAAACGGCATCCGCTTGTTTACAGATCTGATAACGATAGATCATTAACGGATGGTAATGCAGCAACAACGGATGATGTGTTTCTTTTTCTGAGAGTGGCCAATACGCTTTATTCAGAAAGTCGCGATCTTGAGCGATGATTTCTTTTTCATCATCAAAAGGGAGTGCAATGGATTTGCCTATACGTACAAACTCCTTTAATTCAGCATCCTTTAAAATCATTTTTTGCTTAAGCGACTGCCAGCGTTCACTATCCGCCTCTTCAAGTTGCTTACTCAACCCATTGATCCAAGCCATTTGATAAGCGATCAACTTGTTCGTATAAAAATTGTCATTCACTAGGACAGAATATTCATCCGGCCCAGTTACCTTATCGAAGTGGTATTCACCGTCTCGTTCATACGCGATTTCCGCATATAGACGTGCTGTTTCGACCAGCACCTCAAACCCGCCATCAAAAAGCAAGTTCAAGTCATGCGTCTGCTCATAATAGTGGATGATCGCATAGGCGATATCGCCATTGATATGATGCTGAGCCATCCCTGCTTCAAAAAAGGCAGAGGACTCTTTTCCACTAATTGTTCGCCAGGGATACAATGCTCCTCGTCTATACCCGATGGTTTCCCGATTTTTGATTGCTTGCGGCAATGTCTCTATTCGAAACTCAAGCAATTTCTTCGCACGTTCCGGAGCAAATTTCAGGAGCATAGGGAAAATGTACATTTCAGTATCCCAGAAATAATGTCCTTCATATCCCGAGCCGCTTAATCCCTTCGCAGCAATACTCGTTTTTCCATCATTGCCAACGGATTGTAAAATCGCGTAAATACCATAGTTTACACTCTCCTCGAGAGCATAGGTGCTCTCAATACTCATTTTGGCTCTTCCCCAGAACACATCCATAAACTTTTGTTGGTCTGAAAGAATCTCCTCGAAGCTCTTTTCGAGTCCCGCGTGGTCAACTTCTCTGAAGGAATAACTCAATAGTTTAGTAAAGGTTGTATCATCCACCTTTGATTCGATAATGATACAATCGGATTCAGCCTTTTTTGAAAGGATCGTACCCCCAGTGAATTTCCACTTCAAGCTGCCAGTCAGTGCAGATCGTTTGGTTTTAAAATAACAGCTATCACTATCAAAATCTACTTCATCAATACGAACTTGCATTTGATGATTGCTTACTCTTGGGTCATTTTTGTCGGTTGCTTTATGAGATCGGGCATCAAGATAGGTTTTGACAATGATTTCCTCGTGGTGATCCAGCCGTTCAAACTCAATGTTAGTCGCGAACAAATTTTGATCGATAAAGGAGACACAGCGGGAAATCTTGACTTTTGTCTGGATTCCTTTTGGTGATGTCCAAAGAAAACTTCTAAAAGTTCCCCCCTTACTCATGTCTACGAAGCGAGAGTATTCGGAAATTGTCCCGCTGTCCATGGTAAGCTGCTCGCCCCCAATAAGTATTTCTGAGGTTTGCCCGTCGATCACACCGATCATCGTTTCTCCCTCGCGAGGCATTCCATGCATGGATTCGGGGTAAGAAATATCATGCATCTCGTAAAACCCATTAATATACGTTTCGCGATTGCTTCGAAAATCCTGATAACGAAACTCTTCAAGGCATCCTCGAACCCCTAAAAATCCATTTCCATTAAATAATAGGGTCTCCGCTTTTTCTAAGGCCTCTGGATCAGTATCATTAAAATAAAGTTGCATTTAAAATAATCCTTTCAAGAACATTTTTGATTCATACCCGCAAAACCAAAATAGACCTTTCTCATTAAGGAAAGACTATTTTGGCTTCGCTTCATCAATCCAAACGATCAATCCTCTCCATGAAGATTTTCCATTATTTTTTCGCTTGTGTAGGAGATCGTTGCGTTTCCTTTTGAATAAAATTGGAGCTCATTAGTGTCTTGATCCGTCGCATTTCTTTTCGCTTTTTGAATCAATTCCTCTGCGCACTCGATATAGGCAGCGACCCATTGACTTGAGAGGGGTGTTTTTTGATGGCCGGGATAGAGTTGATAGTCAGAAGCTATTTTTGATTGAATTCCTATTAAGCTTTGCTTGTAGATCTCAATAATTGTTGATTCGCTAAAATGCATTAAAACGCCCATTTCACAGACCATATCCCCAATGTAGATTGCTTTTTTAGCTTCTTCGATCAAAGAAATACAACCCTGCGTATGCCCGGGATTCTCGTTGACTTCAAGCTTCCGACCGCCAAGATCAATTGTCATGCCATCCGCTAATGGCTCCAATTCAACATTTTGATTGATCGACTGTTTATTTAAACGCGCTTTTTCAGGTTGCTCTTTAAAAAACTCCTTTCGAAAAGCGGCTGAAGAGTGCGTCCAATACAAATTAAAATCCTTCGGGTGAAGCATGATCTCTTCAAACTGCTGATCATTTCCGATATGATCGATATGCCCATGTGTATGGATTACTACGACGGGCTTATTTGTTAAAGAGCCCACGACCTTCTGCAATTCTTCTGTTTCAAGACCCGTATCAATCAGCACTGCCCTGTCTTCGCCTTCCAGAAGGTAGTTATGGGTGGAGGCTTGGCCATCCCCCCGAGTGATCAGCCATGTATTCTCATCCAGTTCTTTTACGTCCATTCTTCGTTCCCTCCGATCCCTTTTTTGTAAGATTTCTCTCAGCATATTCGTAGGATACACGCATGATCTCGTTTTTATCACACCATTTGTCTAGTTTCCCTGACATCAACAGCTTATATTCATTGGCACGATACTTTCCTACCCTACCGATCGCTGATCGACTATTCGCAAAAGACAGGCCTTCCCGACTAGGGAGCATCGGGTGCATTAAAGTCAATCGGTAGTCTTCTGTTAAACCATTGATCCATTCCGTCCAAAGTGTGCAGCCGGTTTTTTCAGAAGAGAAGCTGTGCGGTCCTAAATTTTGTCTCAACTCGTACCAATCAAGATGATTGATCAGTCCCTTTTGGTTGGCCCATTCGTTTAGAACAGGAATCAATTCCGGGTAAAAAAGCTCTGGCATCATGTGCGTATCAAAATAACTGATGGGTAATCCGAGCTTCGTTAACTGATCCAGTTGAGCATTAAACTCTTTAACTACTTCATCAGGTTCGATCCTTTGCCCAAGAAGACCGAATTCTGGCGGAAACGTGTTCTGATCCGTGACCAACGAAGGGATCTTACTCGTCTCAGTCATTGGAAACCATTTTAGATAGGTCCATTCTGACGTAAGTGTTCCATGCATACCGATGGAAAAATCATGAGTAGGCAACGTTTTTAGTAGTTCCGCGCCCGCCTCCATCATGGGTCCCACAGCCATACAGGAAACATTTTTGATATAATTTTTTTCCTTCAAAGATTGATAGATCGCCTGATTTGAGGCGTTGCTGGATCCAAAATCATCGGATCTTGTAATTAGTTTTGAAATCATTCCATTCACTACCTATTCAAAAATTTCTTGTTCCTTCTCTTTAAACCCGAGTACCCAAACCAAGACAAAGGTCACGATAAAGGCGATTCCACAGCCTATAACAGCGTTGGTCAAATTAGCAGAATCTTCATGGATAAAGCCAGCTAAAATGAAGATGTTCGACCCTGTCAAAGCGTAGGCCTTCACGTGCATAAAACCCATATACAGAGCCCCGCAAAATGCGCCGATGGCCTGTGCAACAAAGGGCTTTACATAAGGGATCATTACTCCATACAGCGTAGGCTCAGCCACGCCGCCGATGAGTTGCAGTACAAAACTGGAAAATCCCAAGCTTCGATTTGCTGGTTGCTTCGCCTTCAAAGCAAAAGCCAGTGCGGCTGCTGCAATGGCGATGACTACTGGCGCTACCGCAACAAACACCACTTCATCATATCCATTCGCGGTGAGTGTCACTAATACGGCCATATTGATCGCATGATGCATCCCCGTAACGATCAATAAGGCAAATACTGCTGCAATCAATCCAATCCCAAATGGACCGAAAACTTGATGCGTCCAAAGCAAGAAGGAGCTAATATAATTTCCTAGAATACTTCCTAACGGTCCCAAAGCTACTAACGCCATTGGAACCATGATAAGAACGGTAAAAACAGGTACAAAAATCATTTTAAAGCTTGTTGGAATGTAGGTATCGAAAAATTTCTCTACATAAGACATGACCCACACAATCAAAATAATTGGAATAACGGTACTTGAATAATTGACCGGAGTAATCGGCAATCCATAAACACTAAGTGCCGCTCCTTTGGTTACCGTTTCTACAAAAGCTGGTGCAATCAGGACACTTCCCATAAACATCCCCAGAATCGGGTTGGCTTTAAATTTTTTTGCACTAGTATAGCCTAGAAAAACAGGTAAGAAATAAAAGCCCGCATCTCCAACAAAATTCAAGACTTGATAAGTCCCGCTTTTTTCCGACAGCAGACCAATCAGACTTGGCCCCAACAGCATCAGGAACATTTTGATCATCCCGGCACAGATAATGGCCGGCAAGGCTGGTGTGATAATTCCTACCAAAGCATCTAGAATGTTGCTGCCGACGGTTTTGATTGTCATTCTTTTCTTGAGCGAAGGCTTTGTTTCAGAAATAGTCGGGCTGCTTTTATCCTCCTCCTCCAAATGCATTTGCTCAAAAACGGTACCAACATTAGGACCGATGATCACCTGGTATTGGTCACCCGACTTTTGAAATCCTAAAGTTCCTGGAATATGCTTGATTTTTTCAAAATCTACTTTGCTATCATCCTTCAAAATGAAGCGTAAACGCGTCACACAATGAAACGCGGATTGAATATTTTCCTTTCCGCCTATTGCTTCTAAAGTCTGTTCTGCGATTTGCTTCGCCTGTTTTTCTTCCATTCTTTGTTCCTCCTTCTTGTCGCCTACATATGAAAAGAGAATTCGAGCTAACGTTAGAAACCCCTTACAAATATTATATATTTGTTTAAACAAATATTCAATAGTAGTTTAACTTTTTCCTTTGAAAATTTGTTCAAACACATTTGTGAAATATGCTATAATCAATATACTGTATAAGGAGGTTTTTCGATGGCTGCTAATAAATTTTCTGAAATATATTTACAACTCAAAGAGGAAGTGCGAGAAGGCATCTATAACGATACTTTGTTACTACCGACAGAATTGGAGTTGGTCGAGCGCTTCAATACTAGTCGAAATACCATTCGCCGAGCCATCGCCCAACTGAATGATGAAGGTTTAGTTTATAGCGTCAAGGGCCGTGGTGTCGTGGTATTGGAGACATCCAAAGTCGATAAGATATTTTTTAAATCTGGAAACTTTCACGGGCTTAAGGAACTTTCAAATTACAATGAAATCAGTACATCTTCTAAATTGATTGATTTTCAAGAATTGACAGTCTCTGAAGAGCTAGCCAAAAAGATCTCCTTCATCGAAGGTGAGCGAATTTACAAAATCAGTCGGCTCAGGATTATCAATGGAAAGTCCATGATGTATGATACCAGCTATTTTAAAAAATTCTATTTAGGCCCTATCACCTCAGAAATTGCGGAGGGGTCGATTTACGAATATATTGATACCAAACTCGATTTCAAGATCGCGGCTTCTAAGTCTGTTATGAAAGTCGTCTCAGCCGTTGCGGCTGATTTTGAGAATTTAGACCTTGGGGAAAATAATTGTGTCGGTGAAATTGAAAATATTGCTTATACAGACAGTGGTCGCCTGTTTGAGCACACCTTTATTCGTTACATCCCGAATGAATACGTAATGGTCTCATTTGCCCAACGATAAAAGCAAAAAGGCAATTACAAAAAATGTAATTGCCTTTTCTGGTACTTTTTATCATTTTCTCTATCGAAATTATGTTTCTTCAAGAAACTTCAGCACCTTCTCCATGCTCTCTTTTGTACATTCTCGACTATAATCGACCATAAATCCATGGACGGCATCTTCGCGTGTCTTATCGAAAAAGACCTCTGTCACGTGAACCCCATTCTTTTTCAAACACTCGCCAAATCTTGAGGTTTGAGACGCGTGCAGCCCATCGATTTCACCTGAAAGAAGGATCGTTCGAGGAAAATCTTCATTCACATAATAAATTGGCGAAGCCTCGATCATCAGATCACGGTCACTTTGATCGTCCATCGTTCCTAAGAATGATTCGTAGCTAACTTTAATAAATGGGAACTTGGCATATTTTGCAGTAAGAAAATCATACGCTCCGTAAAAAAGAATCATGCCCGAAAGTTGTTCTTTTTTCAGCGGCGGCTCAACGCCGAATACTTTTTCCGCTTTTTTATTTGTACATACATTCGCTACAGTAGAAGCTAAATGTGCGCCGCCTGAATCACCAGACAAGAAGATTTTTTGCGGGTCGCCGCCATGTTCTCCAATATGAGCATTGATCCATCGAAAGCCTTCAAAGACGATCCGTTCTTGTTTAGGGTGCGGCGCTTTAGGTGCCAATGTATAATTGATCGCAACACAGACATAACCTTTTGAGGCAAAATACTCACAGTAGCCAATATTGTCGGCCTTATCACCAAGCGTCCACCCGCCTCCATGAATTTGAACGACGACAGGATAGATCCCTTTCGCTTTTGGCGTGTAAATATCAAGGGTTTGTTTTTTTTCTGCAGTATCGGAGTAACTCACATTTTTGATTTTTTCAACCGGCTGCTCTATCGGAAAGGAATCATTATATTTGCTACGATTCACACTCATGATTTGATACAACATCTTTGTCAACGCAATAGTCATTTTCATTCGTCATTCCTCTTCCCTTCACTAACTCAGAAAGCTGTTCAGCCACGTAGCTGCCTATTTTTTCTCCGCCTCTTTCTGAAAAATGTAAATGATCCCCTGAATCATAGTGTTCAGCTAGTCTGCTAGGGTCAGACGCATCGCAAACAAAACCATCTAGATCGATCATCCCCTCTTTTTTCCGAATCCACTGATTGATTTCATTACGGATACCTTCTTTTTCCTGTGACCAAACTTCTTTTCCGTTGGACAGTGCTCCTTTAAATGGCGTCAAGGTAACTAATATTGGCGTGATCCCGGCTACTAGAGCATCATTTACAATTCGAGTGAGGGCTGTTTTCACCTGTATCGGCGTGGGCAGTTCATCCTTATTCTCAGGCCCTGCTTGGTAAAGATCGTTGTCCCCGATCAATATTACTACCACATCCGGTCGATAATTGATCAATTGACTAAAACGTACGACAGCAGCCTGACCAAAGCTATTCCTCCACTCAGAATCAGAGGTCCCAGGCAAAAGCAATCGATTGCCCGAAATGCCTTCGTTGATTGTTGTCGTTCCTTCAAAATGCTGATAGAGCCATTCTGCTGCACTGTCTGTGTAATAGCCTTGATTTGTTAGTGAATCACCGAAAAATGCGATCGTAGCACCTTTAGTTTCTGTCTGTAACGCAATTGAAGTGATTCCATAAACATAGTTCGTCCCAAAATCGGTGATCGTGGTCTCAAAAATTTTGTTCGAAAATTTATGGGCAGATGTAGCCAGATCATTTGAGGCGTTGGCTATTTCTAGCTCGAAATACAATGAGGCTTTCAGCGGTACAGTAATTCGAGTACAATCTGACCACAGCGATTCCCCACTAGGAATCTCAAATTCAGTTTGATCATTCAGAGTGATCGGACAAGCATTATCCATCTTCGGATTAGTCGCGACTTTCGCGCGGATTATTGTCATCGTATCCTGATCATATTTGTTCGAGAACTCTACCCGTATTCCTTTGCCGGAAAGGTTCTGCCGAACAGCTATTTTTTCGACCCTATCATTAGGTTTGAAATGAAGATTTCCGTAATCTGAAAAAGCTTGATGCCAAATAAATCGATACATTTTTATCATTCCTTTATTTCATTAGAAGAAACACATCAAGAGAGTGCTAAAAACCCTCGTAAGTTATTTTATCAATGCATTGAAAAATGCAAGAATCGGCTTTACGTGTTTCTTTTGTAAAAATTCTGGTCCCCCTCCAGTATGACCAGTCTCTGGCAAAAGATCCAAAACAACATTCTCATCACCGATTTTTTCTCTCAAGCTTCGGGCAAAATTGATTGATTGTTCCACTGGGACTGCTGGATCCATTGTTCCGTGTTGGATATAAAACGGCGGTGCTTTTTCCGTCAGCACATGGTCAATGTTCGCCTCTTTGGCAGCTTCACTATCTACCTCTGGATCAAAGCCTAAATAATCGATCATCAATTTGCGGCTTTGCTTCATATAATCCGGAGCGATCGCTTCAAATATCTCAATAAACGCCGCTTCGTTGCTAAAATCCAGCAACGGACATAGCGCCGCAACACCTCTGACAGGTTCTCCTTTTAGGGCATTTCGCAACCCTACCTGCGAGACCAGATTTCCTCCTGCTGACGTTCCATAAAGAAAAATGTTCTCCTTATCCAGTTGAAATTCCTCCGCATTTTCTTTAATAAATGCCAGAGCCGACGTAAGATCATCAATCGGATCCATTCGCTTTATCTCAGGTAGCAAGCGATAATTGACAGAAATCAGCGCAAAGCCTTCCTGTAATGCAAAAAATCCAGGATAAAGATGCCAATCACGTTTGTCACAGAAAGCAAATCCACCTCCATGAACTAACACGACAACAGGAAATGGTCCTTCTCCCTCCGGCAGGTAAACGTCAAGCTTTTGAAGTTCATGATCCCCATAGCGAATATCTAGTTTTTTATTCTTGATCCAGTCGATTTGAGGAACTACTTTTTCGTTAGAGAGGGAGATCCATTCTGGCACAAAGTCTGTATCGCGTAAACTTCTCATTTCTATAACCTCTTTCCAATTTCATCTACTATATTAAACCGTACATTTATACTATATTTGTTTAAACAAATTGTCAACAAATTTTGGTACCCTTTTCATTATCTTCCTCCACCCTCTACTTCTATCGCTCTCGATCGTATAGTCGTTGAATCAAAATTCGGAACAAGTCATTCTGTTGTCCTGCCATCATTACACACGTTCGATCCATTTCAAAACGATTAAGATCCTTTGCTACTCGGGATCGGATCATTTTTTATTTTGGATTGTTTACGAAACAAGAGCCAAACAACGGCTAGGTAGTTCGGCTCTTGTATGAGGTCTCTTTACTTTAAACACGCCTTCGTTACTCTTTCTAATACGTTATTCTTCAACTTCCTGCAGCACCTCTTGTTCTAGTTCTACGAAGAAAAATTGCAGCTGATGGGGAGAAACATACACAATCAACCGTTCTTTGGAGACATCTGTCGCGGTTGCTGGATAGACTTGCTCCGTTCCAAGGTTCCCGCGAAACAGCTCCTTTAAAGCAACCTCCAAACCAGCATTGATAAATGGATTCAGCATTTTCGTCGCTCCCTTTCATTCGTATCTTTTCTTACCTCCATTATACCCGCGAAGACAGCCGAACATTTCATTTCTTAAAAAAAGTACGTTTTATTAAATAAAAGATTTTTTCTTTCTCGTGACCTCATAAAAAACAGCAGCGCCTCCACCTTTTTTTGCTGTGAATGATAAAAAACTTTTATGCCAAGGGACAACAGCAGTCTCTCATAACTTTTCTGCGGTTTTTTGTCTTATAAAATAAAAAAATTTCTATTATGAGCATATGAATATGGCGCTTCTAGTAACTGTGGTACTGTTGAACCAATCAGAAGGGAGGGTTTACAGATGAAATATCTAGATATTATCGCGCTTATATTGTTGATTGTCGGTGGCATTAATTGGTTATTAGTAGGTCTTTTTGAATATGATTTAGTTGCAGCAATATCTGGTGGAAGCACAGCGATCCTAGCTAAAATTATTTACATCGTGGTCGGACTATGTGCGCTTTACTGTTTAAAATTTATCCCTGGAATTGCGAATCGTACTGAATAAATCCGTTGGTCTTTTGTTGAACAACTAAGATCGTGAACAATAGATATCAAAAGAAGCTCTCGGCTTGCAGGCCAAGAGCTTTTTTGTGTGCTAAAAATTACACAATAATAGTGGAATCAGCTTATAGGAAACTATCTGCTTATACTCTTTGTAGCCCTTCAATAAGGCTTCAAGTACTTCTTCTTTTAGCGAAACGGATTATAAAACCGTCCCCCATTGACTACTAATAATAAAATGCCGGCTGAACAGAGCAGAAGCACGAGGAACAAGGCGATGTAGTCCTTGCGCTTCAATGGCTTAGCCAATAGCCATGTTCGTCCCTTTTTCTTTCCGAAGCGTCGAAGCTCCATCGCAGAAGAAATCGTCTCGATTCGTTCCAGACTTGAAAAAATCAATGGAATCGCGATCGTCAAATTCCCTCGGACACGTTTCATCAATGACGCTTTCTTGGAAAGTTCGTTTCCTCGAGCCTGTTGCGCTTTTGAGATCGTCCGGAAATCTTCTTGGATGTCTGGAATGTAGCGTAACGCCAAGGAAAAAGCATATGCGATCTTGTAAGAACCGCCCACCCGATGAATGCTGGAAGCCAACTCACTAGGGTTTGTGGTCAAAATGAATATCAGACCCGGCGGAATCGTTACAAAATATTTTATCAGCAAATTGAACTCATAAAACAATTGTTCTTGCGTGAGCGTGTACCTGCCGATGCCTTCAAAAATCACGTGGCGCGTTCCGTAGATCGTTACCCCATATTCCGGCGCGAACAGATAAACGGTCAACAAATTCAAAACGGAGAAGAACGCGATGAATTTCACGACGAATGAGATCTCTCGATAACTGATTTTTGCTGTTCGGAACAGAATGACGGAAAAGACCGCCAATACAAGTAAAAATCGCGTGTCATAGGAAATCATTCCTACCACTGAGATCATCAAGAAGCACAGCAATTTCGTAAAACCGCTCAGTTGGTGGATCGGTGTATGTTTCGGCAAATAGCCGATTAGATTACTGTCCGCCATAAGGTCCCTCCTCATGCTGGATAAATGCCGACACGAACCCTGTGGCATCCGGCAACTGATTATTTTCAGCCAAACGATACAGGCTCGTCTCGCACAAACTGGCAGAAGCCACTAAATCCGCCGAAGACAATACCTTTGCAGGTGTTTCGTCTGCGAGAATCTGCCCTTCTTTCAAAACAAGGGTTCTTTCAGTGTGCTCCAGCATCAAATGCATATCGTGAGTGATCATCAGAATAGTGATCCCTCGTTGGTTTAATTTACGCAAAAACAGCATCATTTCATTGTAATGGTAATAATCTTGCCCCGCTGTAGGTTCATCGAGAATCAGCAATTCAGGCTCCAGCACTAAAATTGCGGCGATTGCTACACGTCGTTTTTGTCCGTGGCTCAAGGCTGAGACCGGCCAATTGCGAAATTCATAAAGTCCGCAGACCTTTAATGTATCAAAGACTTTTTCTTGGATGCGCTCGGGGTCAACCCCACGATTTTCCAGCCCCAAAGCGACTTCTTCAAAAATCATGTTCTTAGACAGCATTTGATTGCTGTTTTGCAGAACGTAGCCGATTTTATCCGCCCGCTCTTTGATACTCTCCTTCGCGATCGACTCGCCCTTCCAAAGCAATTCCCCCGTCTGCAATGGGTAGAATCCTGTGATCAAATTAGACAATGTGGATTTTCCCGCACCGTTGTGTCCGACTAAGCTGACCATCTCTCCTTCGTAAAGGGTAACATCGATCATCTTGATGACCGGCTCCTGCCCGAAACCAAAAGAAACCTGCTTTAATGACAGCAACGGCAGCTCTTTTTGCGAAGCTTCCTTGAATGTTCCCCGTGATCGTGCTAAAGCCGCGGAGATTTCCGGTGAGACCAATTGATCCACTTGTGTTAAATCTGGAATATCCGCAAGCGAGATCCCCGCTCGTTTTAACGCTGTGATATACAAAGGTTCACGGATGCCATAGGCTGCCAGAAGATCGCTCTTCAACAAATCGGTCGGTGTCATATCTGCAATGATCGTCCCCTCATCCATCAAAATCACTCGATCAATGGGCGCGGCCAATACTTCTTCTAGCCGATGCTCAATAATGATCGTGGTAAATTTTTGCGATTGGTACAATTGATCGATCATTTGGATCGCCTCATACCCAGTCTGAGGATCAAGATTGGCTAAAGGTTCATCAAACAGCAGGATCGGCGTTTCATCGATCAGAACCCCCGCCATCGTTACGCGCTGCTTCTGTCCACCAGAAAGATCCTGCGGCCGTTTTGCCAACTGTGTCGCCAGATCGGTTTTTTCAGCCCAATAATTAACGGCCTTTCGCATATCTACTTGCGCTACCATCTCATTCTCCAAAGAAAACCCGATGTCTTCTGCGACGGTCAGGCCGACAAACTGACTATCGGTATCTTGCAATACTGTTCCCACATCTAACGAAAGGTCATAGATCGACGCCTCACTGAAGGTCTTGCCATTGATCGTCAAACTTCCAGTAAAGCTCCCCTTCTCATTCTGCGGAATGATCCCATTCAAGCATTTTCCTAACGTTGATTTCCCAGAACCGCTTGGCCCCATGATCAACACTTTTTCCCCTTGTTCGATGGTCAGATTGATAGTTTTCAATGTCGGCTCTGCTTGGCTATCATATTGAAATGTAAACTCACGAAACTCGATCATTCTATGCCCTCACGTTCTAGGCTTCTTTATTCAGACTGCCCTTTTTCGTTTTCGTCTGTGCGTAAGCCTTCAATAAAATAAATCCGATGATCCCTGTAACCACGGAGTTCGTGATTCCCGCTACGACGCCTTGAGTAAAGACCTTGCTCGGTGCTTCCGCGTAGATCAGAATATCTCCGATCGGTGCAATGATGATCCAGGTGATCAAATTAGCGATCGTTTCTCCGATTAAAAATGTCGTGACTTGCTTCTTGCCAAATATTCCTTGTTCGATCGGGATACGCTTCGCAAGCAGACCGAAGAAAACGCCAAGAACTCCTGAGGCTACGATCCAAGACCACCAAGCACCGTAAGTGGTCAAATCACCCAATGCGTGGCCGATAAAGCCAGCCAGACCAGCTACGACCGGACCATATACGACACCTAACAAAGCCAAAAAAGGGTATGCCGTTGCAATGTCTGTATTTGGAATACCTGTTGGAATCGTCACGAAACGCTTCAAAATAAAGAAGACTGCTGCACCAATACCAATCGCGACAATGTGTTTTACTGTAAATTTATTATTCATTTGTCCTACTCCTTTTTGTTACTCTCATTTTTTTCTTCTATTAAACTACAACATGCTGCATTTATGATTGCTAAATCTTCGTGAACTCGATCGTCCAATCATTTCCCGTTCCGATCTTGTACACTGTAGAAAATGAATCCAAATTGATCCCTAACCCTACATTTAATAATGAATTGATATACAATACCGCTTCTTTTGGCGCCACTTGTGCAAAGGACCGTCCGAAGACGACGTCATCTTGATAACGCACCACACCTTGATAGTATATTTTTACTAGCAGGCTTTGTCCATATTCAACATGCCATTTTTTGAAAAAGTCCACGGGAATGTTCGTCCATAGCGAGCCAAAACGAATATCTGTGATATCGATCGTCCCAGCGATCTTATTTTCATTCTGCATCGGTGCGATCAATGGGAACGTTACGAGCTCATTCGTTGGAATAACCGAACCCAATTCTGTGAATCGTACTTTTCCGCTGGCAAGTCGTGCGCCATTGTAAACATAGACATCACGCCCATGGAATGTGTGGCTTTCTGATGATCCCGGCAAACGCTGCGTTTCCTCATCAATTTGACGGACTTCTTTGATTCCCACATATTGTGCCAGATAGGTCAATGTGCCATTGTCAGGGGTAATCACATATTGTCCACCCTTCAACTCTGCAACCACACTGCGTCGCGTTGAGCCCACACCAGGATCAACCACTGACACAAAAACCGTTCCCTCCGGCCAGTAGGTCACTGCCTGTAACAACCGATAGCTTGCATAGTGGATGTTGTAGGGCTCGATCTCATGGGTTAAATTGTTGATCGTCAATGAGGTCTCCACTTGATACGCCACCCCGTACATTGCGTTCACCGCACCATCCTGCAAACCAAAATCCGTTTGAACTACTAAAAAACCTGCCATAACTTTTCCACCTTCCAACTTGATTTTTTAAACATTGTTCCTCGAATCCACGCAATCGCTTGAGTGCAGACACAAAAAAATACCCTCAGCAAAAAATTGCTAAGGGCATTTAACATGCGTTACCACCTTTATACGTAAAATCCTCGCAGACTTTACCTCAATCAGTACCCAAAATAGAGATTTCGGAGACTGTGCCTTGCTAACGGGGGCATCCGTATTCCCTTAAACGTTCGGGAAATCCGCTCAAAAGCCATTTTCAACTAATCAATCTGCATTCCCTTTCACCAGACGGGAACTCTCTTTGGCAAATGTAATTACTCTACTTTCTTTCTCACTGCGTTTCATCGATTGTTATAAAAATAGCAAAGAAGCGGCTGCTTGTCAATGGTGATTCCTTAGATGCGATTGGTTATCCTTTTTCTATTTCCCCGTCTTCTGGTACACTATTTTTCAAGAAATGAGGAATGACAATGAACGATGCTCACTTATCTTTTCACCATATTGGAAAACCTGTCCCTTTAGAACAACTTAAGAACCACCCGGATGTAAAATACAGTCCGCTCTTTGATATGTACTCATTGGATAAAAAGAATGACCTCTCTTTGCCGATTGAGCTACATGCTTTCGGACCAAACTCTACTCTTGACCCCTTGATCCAAAAGGAACCCCATGTCGCATTCAAAGTCAGCGATATTGATAAAGCATTGGTCGGACAAACAATCTTAATGCCTTTGTACCAGCCCTTCGCTGATTACCGCTGCGCCATGATTTTAGTGAACCAGCAACCCATCGAGCTGATTGAAACGACTCTTTCGGAAGCCGAGATCTGGGGGGACGGTATCTATAAGGACAGCATTCTTTATGAATAATAGTTGCCCCTGCTAGGAGGTGCTTCAAATGGACAATTTAATGCTATTCTTTTCTTTTTTTGGCAACTGGCTGCTTTTTACGTTTCCTCTTTTCCAGGGATGTCTTGAAATGAAGGAACAAGGGAATACGATTGATATTCTTACGGAACAAAATTCAGACTATAAAAAAGTCTCACCCTGGTATTGGCTGCTGCCGCTTTGGAAACTATCCTTAGAAAAAAACGTGCACTGACCATCATGCGTCATGCCGCACTCAGTCAGCAGCAAATGAGGCAAATGCTGCTCTTTTTCGATCGAGCAACCGCCTGGTTTTTTGTCTCCTTGGCAGGATTATTGGGAGGAATTGCAGCGACTCATGCGCTGATAGAACAATTTTTCCCACATCTCTCTGTATGGGGACTGGTCATCGCGGTTGTGTTTGTCTTAGCGATCAGTGTTTTTAATGTCTTTTATCGCTTGAGCGAAAAGAGAGAGCAACGCCTGTTCAAAAAACTTTTCGAAGACAGATGACGTTTCATTTGGAAAGTATTTAGCAAAAAAACAATGCAAAAAGAAAGTCAAATCAAGAAATACTTTTCAAATGGAAAGTATTTCACCTTTTGACTTTCTTTTTCATTATCCTAATTTGTGCATTTTTTCAAGGATTACCCTTGTCCATAATAGGCGTGGGCACCGTGTTTACGGTAATAATGTTTGTCTAATAAATATTGAGGAATTTCACATATATCGGGATTGATCTGCTCATTTTCTTTCGCCATCAAGCAAATCTCATCTAAAATCAAGCTATTTTCGACTGCTTTCATTGGCGAGTCGCCCCACGTAAATGGTCCATGCCCGTACACCAAAACACCCGGCACTTCGCTTGCCTTCAGCTTTCTCTCGTTAAAGGTTTCAACGATCACATGTCCCGTATTGATTTCATAAGCCTCTTTGACTTCAGTCTCCGTTAACTGGCGTGTACAGGGGATGGTTCCATAAAAAGTATCTGCGTGTGTCGTGCCATATGCAGGCAAGTCACGTCCCGCTTGCGCCCACATCACCGAATGGGTCGAATGTGTATGAACAATCGCCTTCACTTCCTCGAAAGCCTGATACAAGACGACGTGGGTCGGCAGGTCGGATGATGGCTTTAAGCTCTGGGCATCAAGCACCTTTCCTGCTAAATCTGTTACGACCATTTGATCAGCCTGCATGTTTTCGTACTTTACACCGCTGGGCTTGATAGCGATAACGCCCAACTCACGATTGATTTCACTGACATTGCCCCACGTCAGCTTCACTAGCCCGTATTGAGGCAGCTCCACATTCGCTTCAAAAACGCGTTGCTTCATTGCGTTGATTATTTCTTCACGCGACATCATACCCTGCCTCCTTTAGTTTTGAATATAGATAGGTTTTTGCCTGTTGGATCTCAGCTCGAAAATCTTGGCTTTTTTCACTCCACATCTCGATCAAAAAGGTCCCGTCATAATCCAATCGTTTTAGATTTCTTAACAATCCGAGAAAATCAACACAGCCTTTGCCAAAGGGAACATCTCGAAATTGCCCAGTGGATTCCTCCGTTACAGGGTACGTATCCTTTAAATGGATCGACGTGATGCAGTCGATTCCCTTTTCCAACTCGTGCGCTGGATCATTTTCCGGCCAAGCCGACAGGTTCCCCAGATCGGGATAGACTTGCAGATAAGGCGAGTGGATCTGCTTTTTGATTTCTAGAAATTTTGAAATAGAATTCATAAAAGGATCATCCATGATCTCGATGGAGAGAATGATGCCGTATTTAGAAGCTTCCTTCACACTTTCCTTCATTCCTTCAATGAAATCTTCCCTCGAATTCATTGACTTTTCTTCATAATAGACATCATAACCAGCAACTTGGATCACTTTGATACTCAACTGATGTGCCAGATGAATCGCTTTTTGCATGATCTCGTGAGCCATTCACTGTTTTTCCAAATCACGGGAGCCAAAGGGGAAGCGGCGATGGGCGCTTAAACAAATAGAGTTGATTCGAGCATCCGCTTCGAACATCTCATTTCTCAGCGTTTGGATTTCCTTTTCAGTCCAATTTAAACGCGCCAGCCGTTCGTCAGTCTCATCGATCGACAGCTCAATAAAATCAAATCCCATGTCCTTCACCAAGGCAAACCGTTCTTTCCATGAAAGATCCTTAGGCAAAGCTTTCTCATAAATACCGACTTGAGCCATATTATTGCCCCCAAATACGAATGATCTCATCTTTGAAGTCTTGAGCGGCCTGCACTGGGTCATTCGCTGCGGTAATGCCCCGCCCTGTAATAAAGGTATAAACATCGATCCCCTCAAACAACTTCAAGGTTTCCACATCCAATCCGCCAGTAACAGAAACGTTAAATCCCATGTCGATCAGTTTTTTTACTTTGGATAAATCCTTCTCTCCCCAGGTTTCACCAGAGAGCAAGGCATCCCGACTTTGATGGTAGATCGCTTGTTTGATGCCGATCTCACGCCACGCCGCTGCTTGTTCATAGGTCCAATCACCATACAATTCAACCTGCAATTCTTCTACTTCTTTTTTTGCGGCCTCCATTGTCGGGATCGTCGCGCAGCAAATCACTGTCATGAAATCCGCACCTGCATCCGCGACATTTTTCGCCACGGTTCCGCCAGCATCCGCACATTTCGTATCCGCGACTAATTTCTTTTCGGGGTACATCCCGCGAATACAGCGAATGGCTTTTTGCCCTTCCTGTAAACACAAAATCGTTCCCACTTCAATAATATCAACGATCGCGCCAACATTAAAAACGTCCGCCAACGCATGTTCCAAATCGTTATGATCCAATGCAATCTGTAAGTTCGGTCTGCTCATCTTGAATTCCTCTTTTACTTAGTTTTTTGATACAATGCTGATTCCGAAAATTTTTCACCAATTTCCTTCGCTGACATGACATTCTTGATACCGATCACCGTCACGCCCTTTTTCTCCGCTTGAGTGAACATATTAAGAAAGTTTACAGGTGTAAAAACCACATCGTATTGCGTTGCAGAGCTTTTTCCTTCTGAGATCGCACAATGGTGGATTTTTGTAATAGGGACACTTAATTCCTTCATCGCCTTTTCCACACTTCTCATCATCATCAAGCTTGTTCCAGAGCCATTCGCGCAAGATACTAATATTCTCATTCTATTTTCCTCCTTATTTGTCTTAACTACTTACTGTTGTTCTTGGTATTTTTCTGCATACTGTTCGTAATCCTCTACGATCATGAAGTAGCCATCTGGATTCTTGCGGTATTGCAATTGCGGAATGATCAGGAGCCCAATTACTACCACTGCGATTCCAACATATCCGAGAACCTTCATGATCACGGCGAACACCGGCCAAGCAGTTGCCCAGTCGAACATTCCAATGTAGCCGCCGTATTTTGACATACCGATCCATGTGGCAAATAATGCCGAACCACCCACTTGGATAATCCCTGATAAGAAGGGAAATAGACAAGCCGCTTTAAATCCGCCACGGTTATTCGCAAAGACGTCAATGACCGCATTGTCAAAGAACAATGGAATAAATCCGGCAATGACGATCGTTGGTGATTTTAATAAGATCAATAACCCGATCATTAAGAATTGTCCTAAAGCACCAAACAGGAAGCCAATCGTTACAGCGTTTGGCGAACCAAACCCAAAGGTCGCTGCTACGTCGATCCCAGGCACCGCACCAGGCAAGATCGTGTTGGATATCCCTTGGAAAGACTGTGTCAATTCGTCCACGAAGGTCCGCACGCCTAATTGTAAAATCGCTAGATACACGGCGAAATTCAGCGAGGTCGTCATAATATAAAATAAGAAACTTTGCCCTTCCACCATAAACTTCGCCTGTACAAGGTAATCCTGCCCTAATACTAATAGAATGATTCCAAAGAAGAACAGCATCAGTAACGAAGTCGCCACCATGTTCTCATTGAATATCGATAAGAACCCTGGCAGTTCGATATCCTCAAGTTTTTTGTCCATTTTTTCAGACTTGTGTTTCTTTTCATCGCGTTTCTTCATCCACTCCGCTAATTTTGCGAAGATGAAAATTCCAAACATTTGCTGATGGGCCACGGCAAAACCCGCGCCCTCGGTCAGCTCCTGCGTAATTCCTACAGTTAAATTGGAAGCGACTGCCCAATAACAGCCTAGGATCAATCCCATGAAAATCAATACCTGCACTCTGCCTAAATCAGGAAAGCAAAACAGGAGAATCCAAAAGGCTGTCGCCGACTGTTGAATCTGCACATTTCCTGTCGTAAAAACAGAACGCAGCTTCGTGTATTTCTGGAAACGAACCAGCAAAATATTCATGACAAAGGCGATCAATAGCAGAATCATGACATCGCCAAAGGTTCGACCAAAGGTTTCCATCAATCCAGCATCCACCGCATTTTGTCCGTAATAAGGATCGGTTACCATCGCATTCAAGTTAAACCGTTCTTTTAATCCAACTAAGATTGGTCGGAAGTTGTTGACTAAGCCTCCTGAACCAACCGTCAAAATAAAGTACCCAACGGTCGCCTTCAGAAAACCCGCGACACATTCATATAATGGCCGTTTTAACAAAATGTACCCCAGTAACACAATAAATCCAATCAGGTACGCCGGCTGTGTCAAAATGTTTGTCGCAAAATATGTCCAAATACTTAACAAAAAGTCACCCATTCCTTTTTCCTCCTATACGTTAAACTCTTTCATCACAGCTTTGTACTCCTCGATTGATTGTGTTTCTGCTAACCGTTCGATCAGCCCTTCCGTCATCAATAATTCAGACAAATTTTGAATATTTTCCATATGCTCTTCTGGATTTTTGGCTGCTAAAGTTAAAAATAAGACCGCAGATTTTTCTTCGTCGGCACTTTCAAAGGACACCGAATGCTTCATTTTCGTAAATGAGATCGCTGTTCCGAAGACGCCTTCGCTTTCTTCTGAGGAATGCGGCATAGCCACCTCTGGCACAATAACAATGTACGGCCCATGTTCTTCGACACATCGAATGATTTCGTCTACGTACGTTTGATCGATGATTTTTTTATCCAATAATAATTGACAGCTTTCCGCAATCGCTTCTCGCCAATCCGTGATCTCTTTGTCGGAATAGTTGATCAATCCGTTGTCATAAAAATAGTTAAGCATGAGAGTCTCCTTTCTTTTTATAAGAATGATGGAAATGGGGTGTCATTTTCTACGGAAAAGGCATCTTCAAAGCCGCGATAGAAATTAAATTCAAGATCATCTTTATTTGTCGGATACGTAAACTTGCCACCTACTTGCCAAATGTACGGTTTAAACGCGTACTTCAATCGATCCTTTTTAAATTTCCAAATTTCTGTGATTTCCTTTGGATCGGCCATGAAGTTCGCCCAGATGTCATAGTGAACAGGAATAACTACCTTCGCATTTAAAGATTCCGCCATCCGCAGCATGTCGACCGACGTTACCTTATCTGTGATACCTCTTGGATTTTCTCCGTAGGCTCCTAAACAAACATCAATTTTATGCTCGTTACCATGCTTCGCGAACATATTTGAATAGTGAGAATCTCCTGCATGATAAAGACTGCCTCCAGAGGTTTCAAACAAGTAGTTCACCGCAATTTCATCCATGTCTTGAGGCATCTTTCCTTTTAAAGTGACCTCTGGATCTTCACAAGTAACCAAAGCGGTCCGGTCAAAAGCTTCTAGGGCAACCACGTTGATATCTTTGATCTTGATTTCATCCCCTGGCTTAACGATCATCGTTTTCTCTTTTGGAATTCCCCATTTTAACCACGTATTGACAACTTCCTTAGGCCCAACAAATTTAGCCTCTGGACAATTTTGATGCACCGCAGCAGCGGTATTGATGTCAAGGTGATCCGAGTGAATATGGGTCACTACCAGTGCGTCCACATTTTTCACTTCAAATGGATCAATCACAAAGGGCTGTGTCCGTAAATTTGGTTGCATCTTCTGAACACCGCTCATGCGCATCATCTGATGCCCCTTTTTCATCATGCCGTTTCCGTGACTTCTTTTTCCAGTGCCACACCACAGATCACATAGAATATTGGTTCCTTCATGACTCTTTAGCCAGATGCCTGTACAGCCTAACCACCACATTGCGAAGGTGCCTTCCTTCACTTTTTCTGCTTCAATCTCTTCATTTAAATAGGTACCCCACTCAGGAAAAGTATCTAATACCCAGCTTTCTTTCGTTACGTCATTGACTGTTTTGCCCATTATAATTGCTCCTCACATAAATTTGATATGACTTACAATTAAATCTTAAAGCGTATTCGACGTTATGAAAACCCTTTTATATGACTTTCTACAGTTTATATGATTTTCTATCCATTTATAATGATTTTCTTAGTATAATGTAAGCGGTTAAAGAATTTTAAATGAACTTTTCGCTAAACACAATCATTTATTCAACGGAACATTCCTTTAGGAGGTCAAATAATGAAGAACTCGCTCATCAATATCAATAAACGTCAAAAGAATATTTTGGAACTACTGCAATTGACCGAACAAATGACGACTGATGAATTGGCAAAAGCCTTAGACGTATCCATCAGTACAGTTCGAAGAGATTTAAATTTATTGGAAGAAAAAAATGAGATTATTCGAAACTATGGTTACTGTTCTTACAATTATGAGAACAAAACGGACTTTGATCAGTCTGGCCCAGAGCGGATCAAGCAGGCGATCGCCAGAGAAGCTAGTAAATACGTCAGTGATTACGACACTCTGTTTATCAACTCAAGCTCGACTGCACTAAAAACACTCGATTTTATCCATTCGAATCATTTAACCGTCGTGACAAATAATGTAAAAGTTAATTACTCCCCCCATAAAGACAACTGCAACTACATATTGACAGGTGGGGAAATGCGGTTTCCAAAAGAAGCACTCGTTGGAGATATTGCTCTGCACACCATTTCTTCGATGAATGCGGATGTCTGTGTGATCGGCTGCAGCGGCGTCAGTTTAGAAAATGGCGTAACTACAAAGATCCTAAACGAATCTACCATCAATGAAATGATGATCAATAAAACCATCAAATGTAAAATTTTAGTTGCGGATCATCGAAAAATCGGATTGACCTCAAAATTTAAAATCGCTGATATCTCAGTTTTTGATTACTTGATTACGGACAAATTTTCTTCGCAAAATATAGTAAATGAAATTAGGAATGCGGGCGTAAAGGTCATTCAAATTGATTAACAAAAAACCCTCGAACACGTAAGGTCTGTGTTCGAGGGTTGCTTCATTCTATAAGTATTATTTTGTTTCTAAAACGCCGCTCTTTCCTCTCGCCATTTTCATAGAGAAAATCCACGTCACCATTGTGATGACTGTCAACGCAATCAAGAGCTGCCATCCTAGTTGATAAGAACCGGTCTGATCATAAATAGTGGCGATCATCAATGAGCCGAGTGTCAATCCAACTTGGGTAATACTGCTAATGATCCCATAGACTTCTGCGTAGTGCTCTCTTCCATAAATAGGCGCAGTGATCAATGGAGGCGAGACTGTCCCGATCGGAGTCCCCAATCCAAAACAGAAAGCCATTAAATAAATCATCACCAGTTGATGACCATTTAACAATAAAATAAATGCCAGCGTCATGAACCCACAACCGAAAATGGTACTTTTCACCGTACCAAAGCGATCATCGATTCAGCCTAAAATCAATTTACCAAAAATCCCTACCAACGAATACAAGGAAATGATGGAAGATTTCACCACGACTCCGTGCATTTCTTCTAAAGCAGGAGGAAATTGTCCTAATGAACCGGAATTCAACAGCCCGTTACAAAAAATTCCAATAACCAACATCAAAAAGATCGGTTGTTTGATTAACTGTTGGATGTTCAATGACGTCTTTTGTTCCGTTTTTTCTATCGGACTAGCTAGGTTGCTTGCACCATAAGCCTTTAAGCCCATCTCGGCAGGACTCTTCTTCAAAACAAATAATGAAATTGGAAGGGTGATGATCAGCAAAAGGAACGCGATCATCCGGTAAGATGCCCGCCAGCCGAAGTTTGCTAATAAATAGCTTAGTACCGGGCTGAAAATAAATCCGCCCAGACCAATCCCCGCCATAGCGATACTCATCGCTAAGCCGCGCTTTTCTTCAAACCAGTTGGTGATGATCATACTGACTGGGATCAAGGTACTGCTCGTATACGCAATTCCTAATACAATGGCCAGCAAGTACAATTGCCATGCCGCAGTAGCAAAAGAAAAACTGAAACACGCCGCAATGAAAAACAGTAAGGCGAGCGTTTGTATTTTCTTCAAATTTCCTGTCGCTAATTTTTTCGCTACAAAAGGCGAAAAAATGATCCCCATTGATTGCGTGATCGTGTTGACCAGGGTAAATGCACTACGAGAAATCCCTAAATCGTCGGTCACTGATAATAAGTAGACATTGGCTAAAGACATGACCATCGGAACAATCGTCGCGGTGATACAAACACACCCAAAAACGACCTTCCATCCATAAAACAGCTTCTTTTCTTTCATATTAGCTCTCCTGACCAAAATAATCTGACACGATCGTTCCCATCGACTTCGCAGCAATCAGCATAGAGTCTTCATCAATATCAAATTTCGGATGGTGATGGGGATAAGAAACTTGTCCCTCTCCAGTCGCACCAATATAAAAGAAGCAGCTTGGCCGTTCTTGGCAGTAATAGGCAAAATCCTCTGATGGAGCGATCGGGCTGCTGTCAACAACTGCTTTTAATTCATAAAATGAGTGCTCTTGTAAACTATTCGCAACAAATTCAGTCAGTTTTTGATCATTCATTAAAACAGGATAATCATCTGCATAATCCAAATCAAAAGTCGCGCCATAAGCTTCGCAAACCCCTTTGACGACACTCTCGAAGGCCTCTTTGATAATAGCACGACTGGCTTCGTTCATCATGCGAATGTCCCCTTCCAAATAAACGGCATCCTTCAAGACATTGGCAGATCCCTTTCCATCAAAAGATCCCACTGTCAATGTCGTCATATCGAATGGATTCACGCGACGACTTACGATGCTTTGCAAGTTTACGACAATTTGGCTGCCGACTAAAACCGCATCAATCCCGGCGTTAGGCATAGAGCCGTGACTTCCTTTTCCTTGCACTTTCAATTTGAAGGTCGCACGCCCCGTTTGAGTAGGACCGGCATGATAATAGACCGTGCCAAGATCAAAGCCTGACATCACATGACACCCAATCACATGATCTACCCCTTCAAGGCAGCCATCTTTGATCATTTGAATTGCTCCCCCTGGTGGTGTTTCTTCCGCAGGTTGATGCAGAATCGTTACTTTTCCTGTCATTTGATCCTTCAGCTCAATCAAGCTTTCTGCCAAAATCAGCATATAAGCAGTGTGAGCATCGTGACCGCACGCGTGCATGACTCCAGGATTTTCAGATGAAAACGGGAGCCCCGTTTCCTCTTGGATCGGCAATGCGTCAAAATCCGCGCGCAAAGCAAGATTTTTCCCCGGTTTGCCGCTGTCGATCTCCACGACCACCCCGTAACCGCCAACATTCTTTTTCACTGTACATTCCAAGTCTTGATAAAAATCCGTGATGTATGCAGCCGTCTTCTGTTCCTTAAAAGATAACTCCGGGTGCGCATGTAAATAACGTCGTATCTCAATCATGCGCTCCTTTTTTGATTCAATTGCCCTTAACAAATTTTCTGCAAAATTCTTCATATTTTCCTCCCCTAAAGAATAAAATGATTTGTTGAATAAATAATAGCACATTTCACCTCATCGCTACAGGGTTTCTAAAAAATAAAAAAACAGAATTATTAATTTTTATTTACAAAATAAATAGATAGGGATTTTTTAGAAATTTCTTCATTGCTAGATAAAAATACAGCGAATTTTTATTAAATAGTCAAGACACCTATTCATATAACAAAAAAATAGTTTTCCTGGTCTCCAGAAGGACCCAGGAAAACTATTTTCAAGCGAGGATTATTGTTCGTCCCATATTTTCATATATTCTTCCGCAGTTTTTGTCACCAAGTTAAAATCATTGGCTGCTACACCTTTAAATAAATTGCCGCCCACACCCACAACGAGTGCTCCAGCTTGCTTCCACTCTGACAAATTATCCAAATTGATTCCGCCAGTCGGCATAATGGTTACTTGTGGCAACGGGGCCTTCGCTGATTGAATCATTTGTGGCGTGAAGCTAGTTGCTGGGAACAATTTGACGATCTCAGCTCCGCTTCTCATTGCTTGTCGCATCTCCGTAATTGTCATGCAGCCTGGCATGTAAGGGATTTGGTACAAATTACACAATTCCGCTGTCTCTTGATCAAAACAGGGGCTGACAATAAACTCCGCTCCAGCCAAGATCGCTAAGCGCGCTGTGACTGCCTCAAGAACCGTTCCAGCACCGATAATTACAGCATCGTCCGCTTCATGATTCTTTTTCAGCTCTGCAATCACTTGATCTGCATGAGGGACAGAAAATGTGACCTCGATTCCTTTGATCCCGCCTTTAATGACAGCTTCCGCCGCTTGAAGAGCCTGTTCCTTCGATGCTTCTCTAACCACTGCAACGATTCCTGCTTTTTCTATCCGGTTTAATACATCCACCTTTTTCATTTGATCGACCTACTCGACATTGACATGTTCATGAAGGGCATCTTCATTTGATGTTTGGTCCCGCTGCGCGAGTTTTAAGGTCAAGGCATCCAACGTAATGTGCACGGTCTGATCAAATAGGCTCGACAATAATTGGACGGAGCTGACTCCAGCACCCGTTTTTGTAGCACCCGGAACCACGATCACTTGATCTGCAAGCTTAGCTAATGGGGAATTCTTATCGCTAGTCAATGCAACAATATCCAGACCTAATTTCTTCGCTATTTCTGTATCCGCGACAATTCCCTTTGTCGTACCCGAGCCGGAGATCGCAACCCACATGTCCCCTTTTTGAATAGAAGGAGTGATGGTTTCTCCCATTACGTAATCCGTATAGCCAATATGCATTAAGCGCATCGCAAATCCCTTCGCTTGAAATCCGCTGCGACCAGCACCTATGACAAAGATTCGTTTGTCTTTCTGAAACAGCGGTAATGCTTCCTCCAATTCCGTTTCATCTACTAAAGCCATTACTTGGTTGATTTCTTCCATAATCGTTTTGATTGTTTTCATTTGTGAACAGCTCCCATAAATTCATTTACTGCTTTGAGCGGATCTTCCGCTTTTGTTATTTTTGATCCTACGATAATGACTTCTATGATCCCTTGCTCAGCCAAAGCTTCAGCCTGTTTCAAGTCAATTCCGCCAGCGATCGCCAATCGCTTGATACTCGGATACTTCTGGCGAAAGGCTTCTACGCTTGCCGCCGCATCAAACTGATCTGTTCGATCAACCGAATGATGCAATGCATAGATCGCTTCTGGAAAGTCTTTGATCTGTTCAATTTTCTCATCGGTCACTTCAAGTAAATCGATCATCATTGTTTTGTTTTCTTTTTGAGTTACGTCATAACAGGCCTTTAAGGTATCTACAGATGCCGCCCCCATCACAGTGACGATCTCTCCACCATAACGAAAAGCCTGACGAAACTCATAAGCACCTTCATCAATAGTTTTGCTATCTACCAGTAGAAGCGATTCTGTTAAGACCGCACTTAACTTCTCGATCGCCAAATTTCCATAATCTTTGACGAGTGATGTTCCCATCTCTAAAATATCTGTCTTTCCATTTAATTGTTTCGCTAATGCAATTGCGTCATCTAGCGGAACACGGTCGATTGCTGCTTGTAATTTCATGCGTTCACTTCCTGTTGTTGTAAAAAAGCTTCCAGCTCTTGCTGTGTTGGGTAGCCATCGTTATCTCCGGGTGATTGGACTGCCATTGCTCCGATCGCGTTTGCTCGCACTACTGCTTCCTTCAACGTTTTTTCTTCTATTAAAGCAGTAATCAATCCGACAGCGAACCCATCTCCTGCACCGACTGTATCTACTACCTTAGCTACCTTAAAACCTGGAACTGTGAATTGTGTGCCGTCTTTCTGCTTAACATAGGCGCCTTCCGTTCCTAATTTAACAATCACAGTTTGTGTCGCTTCGCCATTGTTTAAATAGAAATCTGCAATGGCTTCTGGATCACGACTGCCCATCAGAATTTCACCTTCATTGATGCCAGGCAAAACAATTTCCGCATGAGCAGCCAGTTCATTGATTGTTTCTACCATTTCCTCTGTACTTGCCCACAGTTGAGGGCGTAAGTTCGGATCAAAAGTTGTACGGATGTGATTTTTTTCCAATAAACGGATTAAATAACGGAAAGCTTCACGGGCTCCTTTCGAGGTCGCCGGGAAAATCCCCGACAAGTGGGCCATCTTAACATCCGAAAAATCGATCGTATCTAATACGGATTGGTCGAAATGTGCCGCTGCTGAACCTTTACGGAAATAGAAAATACTTGGATCGCCTTCACTGACACGATCCTTCAATTGAAAAGCTGTCCAAAAATCAGCACTTTCTGAGATATAATCAGTACCGATCTCACTTTAGTGCAAACGGTCAATGATAAATTCACCAAAGGGATCTTTTCCCACTTGTGTAATGTATTCACTGCTATGTCCTAAACGAGAAACTCCAACAGCCACATTAACCTCCGCTCCAGCTAAAAATTTTTGAAAATGACACGCATCTTTCAAAGACTTGTCTACTTCCTCTGATCCAAACAAAGCAATCGGTTCACCAATCGTTAAAAATTCACTCATGTTCACTACTCCTTTTTCAATTTAATGTATTTTTTCGTTAAAGTAAGATATACGCAGCAATCAAATTCAATACCGTTGCGGCCCACGCCCATGGCAAGCCAGTGAGTAAAAATGTTTTTGTATCCAATCCCGCGTATTGTACAGACCATAAATTCCAAGATTGTGTGATACACGCAGACACACCCATCATGGATGGAACAACTAGTAACCCATACAAGAAATATTGGTCAAACATCCCTGTTCCAACTAAGATCGCAGCGGTGGCAGCCCCTGCTCCATAAAGCATCAACGGACCTCGGAAGTAAGATAGCGGAGCGATGATGGCGATAATAATGATCATCACAAGTTTGCTATCAGGTATGATTGCTTGGAAAACGCTGGTAAATCCAGACATCGCATGTACCGCTGCAGATTGGAACATCGTTAAGACGAACAACATGATCAATAATCCTGCAATATCACTAATCGCATGTTTAGCGGTTTCGTTCATCATTGTGACAAATTTGCTGTAGCGTTTCATATTTCCAGTCGCCGCAAATGCGATAATCGTTGAAAGAAGAAGGGCCGGTACGGCATCCCATTTAGCAAAAATACTTAGTGCTACAGGCATTACTGGCAAAATGTAGGTCCACATTGGAACATCTATAATTTCTTCTTCCGTATCACTTTCTACGATCTCAGGTTTCCCGTTACGAATTTTCTTCGCATTAAATAAAATGAACAAGATCAAGATGACCATTTGGACACCCATTGCAACGAAGCCAAAGCGCTGATAATGAGGTCCCCATTCTACTTTAGGAAAGAACACCTGAAACTGGACAAACAGTACATTGTTTACGTACATTGCAGCACCGATGGCAAGCGTAAAAATCGAAACGGCAATATTCTTTGGTACGCCGATCGAGAACATGATCGGAAATAAGATGACCCCAACAGCGATGGCTGATCCAACACCGTAAGAACTCGTAAAAATTAAAGCGATTACAAGAGCGATTAGAATTGTTGCCAATACGGGACTCTTTTTCCCAACCTTTTCTGTTCTCCGACTGATACTTCCTGCAATTCCAGTATCTACTAGGACTCGGCCAAACCAAGAACCAAAGATAATATAGGCCGCTGTCTTCCCATAATTCAGAACCGGTTCAGTAAATATTTCCCTTACAGCGGTGTTAAAGGGTACCATTCCGATGATCGTACACAAAATTGCCATTACGAAGAAGCCAACGGTTAAGTTTCCACCTTTCATCGCGTATAAAACAAAAACGATAAAGGTTACTGCTAGTAAAATCCCAGTTATCGCACTCCCCATGCTTTTTCACCTCCTAGTATTTATTCAACTCGCTTAAAATACGTTGATATTTTGACACTGGTTTTGCATGATCCTCCACAAAGAAATCATTTTCCATGTGGTTAAATTTTTGAATGAGGTAATATCCAGTTAAATACGCTGCTAATGCTTCCTTCGCAGCAGTTTCCATATTTTCCTTATCGATCTCAGGTCGATGAATCGTTTCCATAAAATGATACGCAAATGTTTCAGGATCGATTTTTGTTTGTTGATCTGTCATTAAAATTCACCCTCCAATAATTCTTTTGCTTCTACTATTTCCGCATTTTCGGTCGTTGGATATTCAATGGCAACTGGAACATTCTGCGGCAGTTGCTTTAGCACATTTCGCCAATCAATTTCACCATAATCTAAACCAACAGCTTGCGGCTTATGCCCCTCGTATCGAACATCCTTTACATGAATATAATGAACATAGTTCCTCAATGTTTCGGCAGCACGTACTTCATTCTCACCGACAAAGCGCCAGTTCCCTAAATCGTACACATAACCAATTGCTATTCCAGCGTTTGTCACAGCCTGCATGTAAGCATCGATCGCCTTTATCGTGCCGGAGGTCTGCGTTTGATCATTTTCGATAGATATTTCTATTCCCTCGTCAACAAACGCTTTCAATTCTTGTTCATGAAGCTCTCCATCAAAGTCTCCGATGTTCCATTTAATATGCTTCACTCCCATTTGTTTTGCTTCTTTTAAATAAGCCATTAATTTAGGATTCAGGGCTCCATTTACATAAATGTCATCAGGGACACTGTAAAACAACGTCAGCCCTAATCGCCGTGCTTCAGATTGAATAACAGGAATCTCATTTTCAAGATCCTTAAAATACTCACGTCGAACCTCTACTTGTTGAAATCCTAAATCTGCTGATTCCTGCAACAAGTCGCTTTGAAGCACTCCGCTTTCTACTTTATCGGAAAAAACTAAAAAATTAAGCACTAATTTATTATCACTCATAATATTCGTCCCTTCAATTAGTTAACCGGTTTCTATAAACAAATAGTAAACCGGTTTCTATAAATTGTCAACGGTTTCATAATTAAAAAACATTGCCGAGCTATAAAAAAATAAGCGCCACATCGAAACCGGTTTCCATGTGGCGCTTATTTTTGTTTTATTTATTTCATTTAATAACGTTCTAAACAGACTTTCTCCAACGTATAGTTGACGGAACGATGACCTCTTCCGTTTCCATTGAAGGTTGTGCAAGTTTTTCAAGCAGGTGTTCCGCTGCCGCTTCTCCGATTTTTCTGGATGGCTGCTCTACACTCGTGATCCCCGGCCCAACAAGTTCAGTCAAATTCCAGTCATCGAATCCTGTCACGCCTACTTGTTCAGGAATGTTTATTCCTTGATGGATCAACCAAGATAGGACATCCATTAGTGTACGTCCGTTTGATGCAAAGAGCAGTGTTCGTGTCTGATCATTGCTCAGAATCTCTGATAAGTCGCGGCTTAATTGATCTTCATGCTGGATTTCTAGCAATCGACACTCTTTTCCAGCAGCATTTACGACCTTGTTTACTGTCTCGTAACGCAATTCCCGCGTGCTGACATCTTTGATCGGCTCACTCGCAACGACCACTTTTTCGTAGCCCTGCGCCAATGCTCTTTCTAAAATCTCTTTGGTCGCAGCGCGATTGTTCGTTAAAACGGATGACCATTGTTCCGGCTCTGTTTGCCGATCTACTAATAAAAGAGGAATGTTCCGCTCTGAGATATACGCATAGTTGGCTGACTGGCGAGAGGACGGCTGCAAAATAATCCCTTCAACACTCTGATCCACTAGTTTTTCTAAAAGATGCTTTTCCTGTTCTACTGAATTTGCGGCATCCATAATGATCATTTGGTAGCCACTTCGTTCCAATACTTCACCAATGCCTTTTAGGAGCAATGACGAATACATATTAGAAATATCGGCTACGACTACACCAATTAAATAGCTATGCTTTGATTTCAACGCCTGTGCTTGTCGACTGGGCCGATAATTCAACCGTTGAATGACCTCAGCGATTTTTTCTTTTGTCTCTTTTGACATATTTCCAAAGTTATTATTTAAATATCGAGAGATTGTTGTCTTAGAGACACCTGCTTCTTCAGCAACCTCTTTAATCGTGATTTTTTTCATCCGTGCTTCTCCAACTGTCTTTTTACTCATTTTAGCGAATTTCGTACCGAATGGAAAGGAACTACTCTAAAAACATCGCCGCTGGCAGCTATTCTTTCATATAATAGAAAATAAAGGCGCATTCTTGATCGTTCGTTTTGGTAATTAGAGTTTATCTTACAATGAAACCACACGCACTTTCCTTCAAAATTGTAATGATGTTTTCATCGATTTCTTTTATACTTAGTGTAATCGAATTCATTTAGGAGTGTTGAAATGGAAACTTACCGTGTTGCTTTTTTTGATATTGATGGTACTTTAGCAGATAATCATCTGCCCCATCACTTGCCTTTCGCTGAGCGCGTCCCCGATTCAGCAAAACTTGCTTTGAAAAAATTAAAAGAAAAGAATATTGAACCGGTCATCGCTTCCGGCCGGCATTATCAGACGATCACTCAATTAGCCGAAACACTTGGTGTAGACAGCATTATTTCCTCGAACGGCAATTGCGTCCATTATCGTGGGCAAATGATCCATGAAAATAGTATTCCACCAACGTTACTGACTCAGCTCGTCGACCATCTTCGAGAGCAAGACATCGAATTTTTAATTGAGACTTCTGGTGGTATCTATTGCTATGAAAGTAATAAATATCATGGAGACCATCCCGCAGAAAAAACTTTTCTAAAGGAAAATGATCCTTTACCTGAGAACGTTCTTCAATTGATTGTTCCTTGGACAAAAGAGATAGACTTTAAACTAGATCCTCATTCCCCGTTAATTGCTGAAAAGGTAGCGCCTGTCGCAGCCAACATTCATCTGAAAACCGGCACGAAGGCAGAAGGTATCCACAAAATATGCGCATCCATGCGGATCACCGCTGAACAAGCTTTGGCATTTGGAGACGAAGAAAATGACTTCACCATGTTTGAAGCAGTCGGGTTTCCTGTTGCTATGGGAAACGCAGCGCCAGCACTAAAGGAAAAAGCTGCCCATATCACCTCTTCCGTATCAGACAATGGCATTTGGAATGCCTGTGTTGAGTTAGGATTGATCACCGAATAAAAAAATTCCGCCAAAATAACTCTTGGCGGAATTTTTTTAACGTTCGTTGATTGTTTGATAATTCTGATCAGTGGAGACTTCCATATATGCCGGACGTATAATCTTCTGCACGTTGACCAATTCTTCAATGCGGTGCGCCGACCACCCTACGATTCGAGCAATCGCAAACATAGGTGTATACAATTCTGGCGGCAAATCTAACATATGATAAACAAAACCGCTGAAGAAATCGATATTGGCACTAACGCCCTTATAAACTTTACGCTTTTCAGAAATGATCTCAGGAGCTAACCGCTCTACTTTGCGGTACAAATTAAACTCTGCTGAAGCTTCTGATCCTTTCTCAGCTGCTAATTTTTCCACATAGCGTTTGAATATTTCTGCCCGCGGATCGGATTCCGCGTAAATAGCATGGCCCATTCCGTAAATCAATCCCTGTTTGTCAAAGGCTTCTTTATTTAAGATTCTTTCTAAGTAGTCGCGTATCTCGTTCTCGTCTTCACAATCATTGATAGTCGCTTTTAAATCTTCCATCATACGGGTCACTTTGATGTTTGCGCCACCGTGCTTTGGTCCTTTTAAAGACCCTAATGCCGCTGCGATGGTTGAATAGGTATCTGTACCACTAGAAGTAACTACACGAGTCGTAAACGTCGAATTATTTCCCCCGCCATGTTCCATATGTAAAACCAATGCCATATCCAGCGTTTGTGCTTCTTGAAATGTGTATTTTTTATCAGGACGCAGCATAGTTAGAATGGCTTCTGCTGTACTCAAGCTCTCATCTGGACGATGAATGTACATGCTCTCCCCTTTAGTGTAATGATTATAAGCATGATAGGAATAGACCGCGATCATCGCAAATGTAGCGATCAACGACAATGATTGATCTAATACGTTCTCAATGCTGACGTCATCCGTTTTCTGATCATAACATCCTAATGTAAGAACGCTTCGAGACATCATATTCATAATATTATGCGAAGGTGCTTTCATGATAACATCACGTACAAAGTTGGTTGGGAGTGTTCGTCTTTTACCTACTAAAGTGTTGAACTCCACTAACTCTTCTTGGGTCGGAAGCGAGCCAAATAATAACAAATAACTGATTTCTTCGAACCCTAAACGCCCTTCGGATACAAACCCGTTCACCAGCTCATTGATATCAATTCCGCGATACCGCAATTCTCCATATTTAGAGATGACTTTGTCTCCATCCATAATTTGCGGATGAATCGTGGAGATATTGGTCAAACCAGCTAAAACGCCTTTACCATCAAGATCCCGCAGTCCTTTTTTAACATTATGTTTCCTATATAAAGAAGCGTCTAAATAATCCTCTTTTCGGCATATCTCAGCCATTTGGTTCAAATCTAACATCATTGTGTCCTCCTAACCATCATTTGTTTAACAATCGAGTCAAGAAACATTATAACACCATTGGCGTAAAATGAAATACTTTTAATAATTTCATTTACTTTCTTTTTTTTATTCGTATAATAAACCCATCTGATTTTAAACGATAACGTATTCAGGAGGGATTTTGGAATGAACTGGAAAAAAGAGCTTGTCGTCAATGACGAACATTATACATACTTTGATCTTTCATCGATTGTCGATACGTATAAAAAAAATATTACTGATTATCCATACAGCATTCGCGTATTATTAGAAAGCTTGGCACGCCATCAAGAGCACGCAGATTTGGAGAACTTGATAGCATTCGATGCAAAAAAACCTGCAGGCGTTGTTCCTTTCCGCCCTTCACGGGTTGTCTTACAAGACTTTACTGGCGTTCCAGCAGTCGTGGATTTGGCAGCGATGCGAGATGCGGTCGTTAAGTTAGGGGGAGACCCTAAAGTAATCAATCCGGAAATTCCCGTCACTTTAGTAGTTGACCATTCTGTTCAAGTAGACTCCGCGGGAACAAAGGAAAGCCTGTCCTTCAATACGGAAAAAGAATTTGAGCGCAATCATGAACGCTATCAATTTCTTAAATGGGCACAACAAGCCTTTGATAATTTTGAAGTCGTTCCCCCTGAAACAGGAATCATCCACCAGGTCAATCTGGAATATTTATCAGATGTCATTTTAAAAAATGACGACAATTTACTATTCCCTGATTCCCTAGAAGGGACAGATTCTCATACAACGATGATCAATGGACTAGGCGTACTCGGTTGGGGTGTCGGCGGTATTGAAGCAGAAGCAGCGATTTTAGGAGAAGCTTCCTATTTCCCGACTCCCGAAGTCATCGGTGTAGAGCTGACTGGAAGCTTGAGCCCTGGAGCAACTGCCACTGACTTGGCTCTCTACCTCACTGAGCTTTTGCGCAATGAAAAAGTTGTTGGAAAATTCGTTGAGTATTTCGGAACAGGCTATAAGAGCCTGAGCCTTTCAGACCGTGCAACGATCGCTAATATGGCGCCTGAATACGGCGCGACATGCGGCTTCTGCCCAATTCATGAAGAGACCTTGAATTACCTTCGTTTGACAGGTCGTCAGGAAGAGCAAGTCAAACTAGTTGAAGCTTATGCAAAGCAGAATCATCTCTTTTATGATGGCTCAGAGACACCTCTCTACACACGAGTGATCCAATTAGATCTATCGACGGTCCATTCGTCTGTTGCTGGGCCCAAACGTCCTCAAGATAGGGTGCCGTTAGCCGAAGTTGCTGAAAATTTCCAAACATCGCTAACAAATCCAAGCGGACCAAAGGGATTCGGATTGTCTCCTGATGAGCTGAATCGGAAAGAAACCACAAAAGGAACCGATCAAGTCATTGAAACCGGCGACCTTGCATTAGCGGCAATTACTAGTTGTACAAATACCAGCAACCCTTCTGTAATGGTGGCCGCGGGGCTGTTGGCTAAAAAAGCCGTTGAATTGGGACTTGAGGTGCCTTCGACAATTAAAACCTCCCTTGCCCCCGGCTCAAAAATCGTCACTCAATATTTAGAAAAAGGCAACCTGCTGGAACCACTTGCCGAATTAGGGTTTGACATCGTTGGCTACGGTTGTACGACCTGTATCGGAAACTCCGGTCCTTTGGAAGAAGAAATAGGAGCAACTTTAAAAGAGAGCGATTTGGTTGTGTCCGCTGTCCTTTCAGGAAACAGAAATTTTGAAGGGCGAATCCACCCTTTGATCAAAGCGAATTATTTGGCATCTCCGCCGCTTGTGATCGCCTATGCTTTGGCTGGTACGATTAAAAAAGATTTGACGAAAGAAGCCCTTGCGACGATCGAGGGAAAAGATATTTATTTAGCAGATTTATGGCCTTCTCAAGAAGAGGTCAACACCTATATCAATGACTTTTTAAATCCTCAAGACTTTCGTGCCGCCTATGAAAATATCTATCAATCGAATGAACGCTGGAATCAAATTGAGACTTCAAAAGGAGAATGCTACGAATGGGATGATGCGTCAACCTATATAGCAAATCCTCCTTTCTTTACGGATCTTGACCAAACAGAAAACACAGAAAATCCGTTGGCCGACTTGCGCGTTCTAGCCAAATTTGGTGACACTGTAACTACGGATCATATCTCACCTGCTGGAAACATCGGGATGCAATCGCCTGCAGGCCGTTATTTAAAAGAACATGGTTTGGCTTATAAGGACTTCAATTCATTCGGTTCTCGTCGAGGCAATCATGAGGTAATGATGCGAGGGACCTTTGGAAATATCCGAATTCAAAACCAATTAACTCCTGAAACGACTGGCGGATACACGAAGCTAGCCACAAATGGTGAAGAATTGTCTATCTATGATGCCGCTATGCAGTACCAAAAGGACCAAATCGGTACAGTTATTCTTGCTGGCAAAGATTATGGCATGGGCTCTTCTCGCGATTGGGCTGCCAAAGGAACAAATTTATTGGGGGTCAAAGCCGTTTTAGCAGAAAGTTATGAACGTATTCACCGCAGCAATTTAGTAATGATGGGTGTGATTCCTTTCGAATACCTTCCAGGTGAATCTGCCGAATCTTTAGGCCTGACTGGATTGGAAACTTATACCTTTGATTTTCCAACAGAACCTGTGATCAATCAACTGATCGCTGTGACTGCTAAGGGTGAAAACGAGCAGCATTTCCAAGTAAAACTGCGCTTTGATTCGAAGGCAGATATTGCTTACTGGAAAAACAAGGGCATTCTGCCTTTAGTCATAAATAAAAAAATGCAAAAGGAGCAGGCCTAATGACAACTACTTTAAATCCGACCATTCCTTATATTCAAGGCGATGGTATTGGTCCAGAAATATGGCAAGCAACACAAAAAGTCGTTGATGCAGCGGTCGCTTCCACGTATGAAGATGGTCGAAAGATTCACTGGCTCGAGATTCTCGCTGGAGAAAAAGCCTTCAACCAAACCGGCACTTGGCTTCCAGAAGAAACATTAGCTGCCATCAAGGAGCACAAGGTTGCTATCAAAGGACCTCTGACCACACCTATTGGAGAAGGCTTCCGTTCATTGAATGTCACCCTGCGACAAGAGCTGGACCTTTATGCTTGCGTTCGTCCTGTTCGTTATTTTAAAGGGGTCCCTTCTCCGTTGAAGGAACCAGAAAAAACAAATATGACTATCTTTAGAGAAAACACTGAAGATGTATACGCGGGGATCGAATTTGCAAAAGACTCTAAAGAAGTCACACAGCTTTTGGCCTTTTTGACAGACGCACTCTCTGTCACGAAAGTACGTTTCCCTGCAACAAGCGCGCTTGGGATCAAACCGATCTCGCAAGAAGGCAGCGAACGCCTGATTGCTGCGGCTTTGGATTATGCGGTAGATCAAGGGCAAACACGAGTAACCTTGGTCCAAAAAGGCAATATCATGAAATTTACCGAAGGCGGATTCAAAAATTGGGGCTACGATTTCATTGAAAAGAATTACCCTCAGGCCTTCACTATGAATGACTATAAAAAGATCGCCGCTGAAATAGGGGCTGAAAAAGCAGAGAGCGCATTGAAAGAAGCCAAAGCAGATGGAAAAATCATTGTTGATGACGTCATCGCGGAAAATTTTTTACAGCAAATCTTGCTTTATCCTGAGAAGTACCAAGTAGTGGCCACAACGAATCTGAACGGCGACTATATTTCAGATGCATTAGCTGCACAAGTTGGAGGTATCGGGATTTCACCAGGCGCAAACATCAATTACCGCACTGGACACGCAATTTTTGAAGCAACACATGGAACAGCGCCGGACATTGCAGGAAAAGGCTGGGCGTATCCTTGCTCCCTGCTCCTTTCAGCCGCAATGATGCTCGAGTATCTCGGCTGGTCTGAAGCGGGTAAAAAAATTCCAAAAGCCATTGAAGAGGCACTTCAAAATAAACAGATGACACATGATTTCGCACAGATGTTAGCAATTGACGCGCTTTCAACTTCGGAATTCGCAGAGTATCTGATTCAAACTATTTAAAAAAATCCCTGATGAAAAGCAGATCGAGCTTATTCCATCAGGGATTTTTACTTTATATTTCTTGAACTAGAACCCATTTTCTTTAGCTTTCATAAGAAAAAAAGCTGCGTTATTTAATTATCCGTCCTTTTATGGATATTCAAATCAAGACAAAAAAAGTCACCCAAAAGCCGATAATCGGTCTTTTAGGTGAGCTTTGTAAAAGGACGGTCGATTTAACTAAAGAAACATTCTTTAGAAACGATACCTGCTACTTCCGCATATTTAATTAATACTTGACCATTTACTTGGTCAATCCTATCTGCATCTAACCCGTAAAAACGTTCTACATTTACAATGCAGCCATTTTTTTCTTTACGTATTACTTCCCCAATGATCGGCCGAGCAAAATCCGTTTTACGGCATTCATAGCTTTCTCCAACAATAATCGCTTCTTTATTCATTCAACCACCTCATTCATGTTTTATACTACACTTATATAGTAGCATTAAGTGGAGTAAAAAACCATTTTAAAGGTGTTATTTATTAAATAAGCCTCTTTTTAAAGCAACGAACGTAATTTTATTCCACGTTTTCTAACAATAACGCCACATATTGTTCTAAATAAAATTGATCGATTTGATCATACATTCCTACTTCAGAGCTATCCAAATCCAGCACACCAATCAACTGGTCCCCTTTCTTCATAGGAACAACAATTTCTGATCGCGCCGCAGAATCACAAGCAATGTAGTTTTTATGCGTCATTACATTTTCGACGATCAGCGTTTGATTCTTTTCAGCAGACTCTCCGCAAACCCCTTTTCCCATTGCAATATGCACACATGAGACATTTCCTTGAAAAGGTCCCAGAATCAATTCGCCTTCTTTGAACAAATAGTATCCAGCGAAAACTGTTTCTTGCAATGTCTGGTTTAATAAAGCTGATGAGTTTGCCAGATTCGCAATCAGATCTGTTTCCCCTTCCAGTAATGCTTTTTGCTGCATCAATAATAATTTATACGCCTCTTCTTTTGCTTCTTGATTTTTCCAACTCATAGTCTTTTCCCCCAATAATAATTCCTCATTCATCGACTTACATTAGAAAATAAGGAACTTTTGGTTTATTCTACCCTAACCACGGCAAGAACGCTATTTTTAAAAATAGCCTTTATTTAAGCCATTAGAACGATTTCATTCGTCTTATTTACGATTTGTCAAGAGTATAAAGCCTTAATTCTTCTAATTAATATTTCATTCGTATTACAAAATATACGGTTGCATGAAGAATCAACTACTTTAAACTTTTTACTCATATCTTCTTATATAATTGAATCCGAAAGATGAAAAAAGTGAGGGAAACCATTGATTAAGTTGAAAAAATATACGGCACTGACTTTGTGTGCCTTGACATTGACTACTGCTCCAATAAGCGTCTTAGCAGATGAATACGATCAAAAAATTGCTGATCAGGATAAAAAAATCTCTGAACTGCAACAAACTGAACAATCTGTAGAGGATCAAAAAGCGACGTTAGAGCAAGAAGTTGCCGCAATAGAAAAAGAAGTCAACGCAGTCTTAAAAGAAAAGACGACTGAAGAAAAGAAATTAAGCGACTTAACTGCTAAAATCGCTATTCTTCAAGAAAAAATCCAAAAACGCGACTAACAAATCAGAAACCAAGCGCGTGACGTACAGACAAAACACGATTCTGCATCAATCGTTGACGTCGTGATCAATGCGAAATCTGTTGGCGATGCTGTGAAGAAAACTATGGCTGTTTCAACCATTTTAACGGCTAGTAAAAATATCATGGAGCAGCAGACCAAAGACAAGGCAGAGCTTCAAAAGCTTGAAAAAGAAGCCGAGCAGCGCCTGCAAGTAATCAATAAAAAAACTGCTGAACTAAAAGGCAAGCAAGAACAGCTTGTAAAAGCCAAGTTAGATCAGCAAGTAAAAATCAATGATATCCAAGCAAGTATCGCTACAGAAAAGGGCGAAAAAGAGAAATTTGAAAAGCAAAAAGAAGACGCTGAAAAGAAACGACAAGCAGCGTTGAAAGCATTAGAAGAACAACGTAAAAAAGAAGCGGAAGCCCGTGAAAAAGCGCAAGCGGAAGCTGAAAAACAAGCGAAGAAAGCGGCAGAAGAAGCGCAAAAAGCGGCGGAAGAAGCTGAAAAGCAAGCGGCTGCTGCAGAGACGGCTAAACAAAAGCAAGAAGCTGAGATCGCGCAATTGGAAGCACAGAAGCAAGAAGAACAAGCAAAACAACAAGAAGAACAAGCTCAGACTGTTACTGATACGAGTGCTACTCAGGTTACTACAAACCCGGTAGCGCCGTCAGCAACACCAAGCGCAAATGAAGAAAAACCAGCAGCTCCTGCTGCAACAAGCAGCGGTTGGGCTTCTCCTCTATCCATCGGCTTAGTAGTAACAAGCCCATTTGGTCAGCGCCAAGATCCAACAGGTGCATCTGGTTCTCAACATGATGGCGTCGATTTTGCCGGTGCCGCGGGAACACCGATCATGGCTTCTAAAGGTGGAAAAGTGGTTGAGTCAGGATTTCATTGGTCCGCTGGGAACCACGTAGTGATCCAGCATGCGGATGGGTACTATTCATACTATATGCATATGGTTTCAGCCCCAAGTGTCGGCGTAGGCTCAGAGGTTAGCGCTGGACAAGTATTAGGCGGCATGGGAACAACTGGTAATTCTACGGGTGTGCATTTACACTTTGGTGTCTCCACTGCATTGTGGTCTGGATTTGTTAATCCTGCTCCACTATTAGGCGTTTAAACAAAACAAAAAAGTACAGAACAATGGTCAGAGAAATTCTGATTCTTGTTCTGTACTTTTTTTATTCTGCTTCTGAAATGTCTTTTGCGATTTCATCTAGTTTGATTTCATTGTTTAAGTAATCTGCATTTTCTGTTGGGAAATGTTGACGGAATTCCGCTAATTCCATTAATTCAATGCGTCCATCGGCTAATTCAAAATCCAATACATGGCCGCCGAAGGTTTCATCGTCACTAATAAAATGTAAATGGAACCCCCCAGAGGCCGCACCGTGGAACAGCTCTGGTGTAAAGAACCCGACAATGGTACCCCGCAGGTTATCTGCTTCAAATTCAGGCTGGTTGCGAGCGATCTCTACGAATCTCGGATACGGTTTCTCCTGTTTTGGGGCAACTCGCACATGCATGTGCTTGAACGTTCCCTCTATTTTAACAGCCGCAAATAAATTGTGGCTGATTTTTTTTAGGACTTCTGCTTTCACTTGCTCATCAGACACTGCTTCAAGTGAAAATTCTTGATCTGAATCAAAACGAGTCACTGCTGCATAAGGTGTCCATTCGTCGCCGGTCAGTCGTCTTACCTTCCCTGTTTCATCTGTATGATAGATCACACCGTCTAGAAAAAGCACTTCTCCATTTGATCCCTCAAGTGTGCCCAAGCCAAAATCGCCATAGCTGGATAAGGCGCCGATTTTTTCAGTACCATCCATCAAATCTTGCATCAATCCACCAAGTGTACCGTGTTGGTAGATATAACTTTTTGTCTTCACTGTCATGTACAATCCCCTTCTATCTCTCTTCTGACTGTCGCGTATCTACGGATTTCTTAATAAAATTGATCGGGTAAAATGGTTTTTCCTAATTTCTTATTATCTGAATAATCAATCGGGATATCGATAATCACGGGACCGTCTGTTGCCAAGCCTTCCTGGATCGCTGCTTCTAATTCGGCTTGTGATGTCGCCCGTAATCCTTTTGCGCCAAAGGCTTCGGCATATTTTACAAAATCAACGGGTCCAAAGTGGACACCCGCAGAACGATCGTATTTCATTTCTTCTTGGAACTCTACCATATTGTAGCTGCCATCGTTCCAGATCAAGTGGATGATTTTTTGTTTTAAACGAACCGCTGTTTCAAGCTCTTGAGCGGAGAATAAGAATCCACCGTCTCCAGAAACAGAGAAAATTTGTGTATTCGGACGAACCAATGCGGAGGAAATCGCCCATGGTAAGGCTACACCCAGAGTTTGCATCCCATTACTGAATAACAAATGGCGTGGTTCATAGCTGCGGAAATGACGAGCCATCCAAATGTAATGACTACCGACATCCACCGTCACCGTCATCTCATCGGTGACATTTTTTTGCAGCGTATCAATGACTTCTAGTGGATGCACACGACCCTCCACCGTTTTACTCTTTTGTCTGCCATTCGTTAATTTTTCTTGCAGCGTTGAAAGATAGTGTTGTGCATCGTCTGATAATTGATACGTTGAAATGGCATCTCCTAATCGATCGATCGTTTTGGCGATACTGCCAACCAATTCTACTTCTGGCTGCATGTATTGGTCAATTTCCATCGGCACTTCATCTATTACTACAATACGCGCATCTTTTTCAGCATTCCAGTTTCGCGCTTCGTACTCGATTGGGTCATAGCCAATCGCTAAAACTAAGTCGCTGCGTTTTAACAGCATGTCTCCCGGCTGATTGCGGAAAAGTCCGACACGGCCGAAGAAATGATCTTCTAGTTCCCGAGAAATAATTCCCGCTCCTTGGAAGGTCTCAACAACTGGCAGCCCTGTTTTTTCAACAAGTTTGCGAATCGCTGCCGTTTCTTTTTCACCTGAAGCACGCATTCCGACTAACAAAGCAGGCAGCTTTGCCTCATGGATTCGTTTCACCAAATCATCGATATCCTCATCAGAGGCAGACCCTAAAATTGGGGCTGACATTGGTTTGATTGCTTCACCCTTCACTTCGCCATCCGTCACATCTTGAGGAATGGATAAGAAGCTTGCACCTTTTTTGGCAGTCTTAGCGATACGGTAGGCGTTCGCGATATTTTCCGATAGCATTTCAGGATCTTGAATCTCTGAACTATATTTTGTAATAGGTGCGAATAATTCTGTATTCTTCATGCTTTGATGAGTCAGCTTAGAAAGATCTGAACGTTTTACTTGTCCTGCTAATGCAAGAACAGGGTCTCCTTCTGCTGTAGCCGTCACTAGTCCAGTCGCTAAATTGCTTGCACCGGGACCGCTCGTGGCAATCACTACACCCGGTTCTCCCATCAAACGCCCAATGGCTTGTGCCATAAACGCCGCATTTTGTTCATGACGAGCTAGGATCAATTGTGGCCCATGATCCTCTAATGTATCAAATACGCCGTCGATCTTAGCGCCGGGAATTCCGAAGATAAATGGCACGTTATGGTTTTCTAAACTATTAACAATGATTTCTGCACCTTTTTTACTCACTGTATTACATCTCCTTAAAATCTGTATCACTTACATTCGTTAATATAGCATCAATTTATTAATTTATCAACGATGAAACATCATGAATAATTGTTTTATCAAAATCCAAAAAAAGAAGCCTCAATTCTGAGACTTCTCGCATTATTCTGTAAAATTGAATTCCGCTGACCAATCAAACTCACCTGAACGTTCATAGCTTTGCGGCCAATGACTGCACCACGCAGGTCCTTCAAAATTTTCAATTACATCTGAACTGGCTGTATAAGGCTTGATATCCAGAATCGGACTATCATTTTCCGCATCAAGATACTCAAGATAAACAAGGTTCTCTTCTATTTTAATGATTTTTGCGGCTGATAAAGCGATAGGATTCGGTCTGACTGGTCCCCTAGTCGCAAAGGTTCCTAATTTTTCTGGTCCGTGAACATACGGCTTGCCAGCCGTCGTTCCCCTTAATTCAGGAACATCGAGGTGATGAAACCAATACAGAACATACAAATGACTAAAGTCAGACAGTCCGATCAGCCCTTCCTGGTATTCTGGAGACAGCTCCAAATAGACACCTGATTCTGTTTGCTTTACTTTACCGATCTCATTAATTTTCATGATGACTCCTCCTAGACTTTTTTAGAGTCGCGACCTCTGATATGAAGATACAGCCTCACGCTAGGTGAGAGTCAAGAGGAATCAATGGCAATTGTAGTTCTGTTAGATAGTCTTCAGGATTAGACGTGTGTTCAGGACCCACATGACAAATTTGCCGAGGCGCTTTCAGCAGTTCATACTCAGGATGCTTCTCCAGCCATCTAGCAAAGGAGCGATACGCCTCCGGCAATTGATGATAGTTTCCCTCAACCATTATGATCGCGGCAGGATTTAATTCGGAAAGCTGTCTTTTTTGCAATGGCGGCTGAACAGGGTGATCGGAAACAATGGCGACTTCTATTTCTACCCACTCTTCCAAATATTCCTCATCATGGAAAATCGTCAAAAACTGATCCGCTGCTGTCGGTAAAGTAACACTTTGACTAGTTAACAACGTCAGAAACTCTTCCCAAAGCAATCCTTCATGGTAGAAACTTTTGACTGTCCTTCTTAGGCTGACGATAGAACAGGCAGGAATTTTTTTAAGTGTCACTGGGTATTCCTCGGTATGCTGCATCCGCTGCATCATTTGATGGATCTGCTGCTGGCGAAAACGATCCCGTTGAATCTCCTGTTCGATTTCCTGCTCCTTTTTTTCCAGCGCCGCAGTAAATTTCGTCGCGTCCTCTTGAAGCAGCTGCTGGATTTCTTTTAATGAGAAGGTCAATTCTCGTAATAAAACGATCTGTGCGAGCCGCTCTAGTTGCTTTACTGAATAATAACGATACCCAGAGTCCTCTTCGACTAACTGGGGGTGGAGCAATCCGATTTCATCATAATGACGCAGCGTGCGAATCGATACTTGTCCTAAGCGAGAAAACTCACCGATTTTCAGCAATAAAAACACCTCCATTCCTTATTATACCGATACTTTTGATTGTTAACAGCTAAAAAATATGGGATAATGGATATGCGAACATTTGTTCTTAATTCTGGTTTCCGGGAGGTCCACGATGCATTATAAAGAATATAAATCGATCTTGTCCGCGAAGAACGGCTTGAACCTTTTTCGCGGCTGCACGCATGGCTGTATCTATTGCGACAGTCGCAGCGATTGCTATCAGATCAATCATCCTTTTGAGGATATCGAAGTAAAGGCCCATGCTTTAGAAATTTTAGAACAGGAGCTGCAACGGCGCCGAAAACCGTGCATGATCGGCACTGGCGCGATGACAGACCCGTATATCCAGTTGGAGCCCCGACTAAACATTACTCGAGGCGCATTAGAATTGATCGATACCTATGAATTCGGTGTGGCCATCCAGACGAAGTCCAATCGAATTTTACGTGATCTGGACTTATTGTCTTCCATCAATAAAAAAAACGAAAGCGGTAGTCGAAATGACTTTGACGACTTACGATGAGACAGTTTGTAAAATTTTGGAGCCATATGTTTCTACAACGAAAGAACGTGTTGAAACATTGATGGCCTTTAAAGAAGTCGGTGTCCCCACAGTCGTCTGGTTATCCCCTATCTTACCCTTTATCAATGATACCGAAGAGAATTTGCGTGGACTACTAGACTATTGTATCCAAGCAGGTGTCAAGGGGATTCTGTGTTTCGGATTTGGCGTGACGATGCGGGCGGGGAATCGTGACCATTTCTATCAGCAATTAGATAAGCATTTTCCTGGAATGAAGAAGAAATACCAGTATGCTTTTGGTGATAGCTATGTCTGTAATAGTCCGAATCATGAACAGCTCATGAAACTTTTTATTGAAACATGCGAAAAACATGCTATCCTTTGGAGGACAGATGACGTGTTTCAGTATTTACACGAATTTGAAGACAAACGAGAGCAGCTGTCATTATTTTAAAAAAATAAACTAAAACGCTTGCTCTGAAACTCGTTTCATAACTTATACTTCCCTTGTAAAGAAAAAGGAGGAATTTTTTATGAATACGTATGTGACCGTTCAGCAAGAAAATACACAAGAACATTTTCAAGTTTCCCTGCATTTTTCTGAAGACCAGCTAAGACTTTTCAGAAGCCGAGGGTTTAGACGTCCGACGATCCAAAACCTTCAACTAACAGAAATCAAGCATTTATATATCAACGAATTAATGGGCAGCCCGATCGTCAGCTTCTTTTATCGGGATCGCCGCTATACATTTTATCAATTTGGCCCTGCTGTTATTGAATATTTAAAAGAGCATTTAGTCGCTTAATCAAACGTGAAGAGGTGTGTCCCCCATGGCAAATATCCGCGATATTGCAAAAATCACTGGTTACTCCGTCTCTACGATCTCACGCGTCATCAATAATCATCCCTACGTCGATGACGAAAAACGTGCTCGCGTATTGGCGGTCATGCAGGAGTTGAACTATGTCCCTAACCGCTCTGCTCAAAATTTAAGTTATGGAAAAACCAAAAATATTGGCGTGATCTTGCCCTTTGTCAATCATGAATACTACGATCAGATGCTTAGCGGCATCATGCAGGCCGCCTTTGATCATGGCTATCAAATCAGTTTGCTGCCCACAAATTACAATCAAGAGTTGGAGAAGACTTATTTGGCTGAGTTTGCCACGCGTTCATTCGATGGCTTGATCGTCACGACCAAGTCAAACCCGATCGAGGCCTTTTTTGACTATTTTCAATACGGTCCGATTATTTTCTGTGAAGAGGTTCCAAATGCGGATGTCAGCACTGTCTATATCAACCTGAAAAATTCATTGAAGGAAGCTTTTTCCTATATGAAGGAACAGGGGATCAAACGACCAGGAATGACTTTGGGGCGCAGTAAAAATATCAGCCACAACTCAAAGCTCTCTATTCGGATAGCGAAGGACAGTTACCCTGATTTTGATGAAGCCAATATTTTTTGGGATTGCATCATGGCGGAGGATGGCGTTCAAGGTGCGCGCTTTTTTGAGAAACAAAAGGTAGACGGGATCTTGACCTTTGGCGACGATATCGCAGCCACGATCTTGCAGAATTATGACGGGAAGAAGCCATTGGTCATTGGGCGAGAAAAACAATTGATTAGTGAAGTGATGGGCTTTTCCACCATTGATCATCATTTAGCGGAATGTGGAAAGAAAGCCTTTGAAGCTTTCTATTTCAACAAGCATGAGAAACGCTGCATCCCGCATCATTTCATAAAACGTTAATCATTAAACCAGCCAACGGAATCGTTGGCTGGTTTTTTGTGCAGATTGGGGTATTATTCGACTGATCTACAGCTTCGTGTTCAAAAAGATACTTTACAAATGAAAAGCCAAACAACAAATAACTTTCCATTTGTAAAGTAAATTCCTCTTTTACTTTTCATATGCAAGGTTTCTTTATCAAAAGGCTTAACAGTTGATTGTACTAGATTGGGTTCTGCGAATACGCTTTTTGATCAACACTTCACCGCTAAAAAAGACCTCCGTTCCCCATTGACTAATGCTTCAAACGTTGCTGTACCTCCCTTTATGGGTATATCAGAAACGTGATTTTCTGTTTCGTCAATGATGGATCATTACGAGGTCTTTTTTTGGATATTCTCACAAATTTCTAGTGTTCATCTTACGTTTTGCTTACGGCTGCATCAAGATGTCCTTGCATAATCTCCACTGATTTTTCAATGGATTCGTTCAGATTGAATAGACCGCTTGTTCCTACGATCAAAATATCTGCTCCGGCTTCAATCATTGTTTGATAAGTTTTTTCATTGCACGAACCATCGATTTGAATATCAAACCCAAGATTATTTTCTTTTCGATAGACCGTTAATTTTTTGACTTTCTCCAAACTCTCCGATATAAATGTTTGTCCAGCAAAGCCTGGATCAACAGTCATTACGGTCACGATATCAATCAAATGGATGTAATCAAAAATCAGATTCAAGGGGGTTTCTGGATTTAGAACAACGCCTAGTTTTTTTCCTCGTTTTTTGATTGTTTCACTCAATCGAAACTCATGACCATTCAAAAATTCAGCATGAATACTGATCACTTCCACACCAAGATCCAGCAATGGTTCTACGTAATCGATTGGATTGGTGACCATTAAATGCGCGTCCATCGGAATCGTCGTGTAATTGTTTAATTGTTCAATAAACCAAGGGGACAATGTCATATTACTGACATAATGCCCATCCATAATATCAATATGGTAATAATCCACTGTTTGATTCAAGCAATTAATTTGTTCTGCAAATTTACTAATGTTCATACACATTAATGATGGGGCAATTTTTACCATTTTCGGTTCCTCTCTCTTCGTAAATTCTTTAGTTTACAGATTGTCCGCCATCCACTACCACTTCTGACCCCGTCATGAATCGGGATGCTTCTGAAGCTAGGAAAACTACGACATCTGCCACCTCATCTGCTGTACTGATGCGTTGATACAAAGGAATTCGGCTGCCCATCTCTTCCATCGTCCGTTCAGTAGTCTCTGCTGCATGTGCCGCCATCTGTGTTTTGATGTAGGCGGGATGTACTGAATTTACCCGAATGCCCCGCGGCGCAAACTCAATTGCTGCTGCTTTTGTCAATGCGGATACCGCACCTTTTGACGCAGCATAGGCAATTCGATTTTTCGATCCTAAAAAGGACGCGATGGAACTCGTATTGATGACACTACTGCCTTCACCCAACAGTGGCGACATTGTTTTTACACCTAAGAAAATACTTAATGCGTTCACATCCATCGTCTTCTTCCAAAGCTCTACGCTTGTCTCCTCGATCGTCTCAATTTTAAAGATGCCTGCGTTATTGAACAGCACATCCACCTTGCCATATTTTTCGCTGATGTCTGCGACCGTACGCAGCCACGCGTCTTCGTCTGTTGCATCGAAGCAGTAGGCATGGATCTCTTTGTTTTTAAACTGGTCTAGCAAAGCTTGGACATTCTCGCTATTATTGTCATTTACTAACACTGTGAATCCTTTAGCAAGTAATTTCGTGACGACTGCTGTACCCAACCCGCCAGCGGCCCCCGTGATAAATGCGACCTTCTTTTCTTCACTCATTTTTCAGCTTCCCTCTATTCTAGATTTGCATGGCGGCGCTTTAATGCCTCCATCGTCATCTGTTTTTCTTCCATCAATCGTAATGCCAATACATCGTGAAATATCAAAAGTCCTTGTTCAAAGACCGTCGTCATTGGCTGAATCGACGTAAAGGTTTGATTGCTTTTAGATGGACTTTCAAATGTAACCACTGAATCGGCCAACTGCGCAATCGAACTCTCTGGATTAGAAGTCAGGTGGACGATCGTTGCCTGATAGCTTTTAGCCTTTTTCGCTATTTCCAGCGGAATAACTGACTCTCCTGAGCCGCTGCCGACAACTAAAAGATCGTCACTCGTAATCGGCGGCTCATTCAGATCACCCACCATATGACAGGAAATTTCTAAATGAGTCAGACGCTTCACCGCAGCCTCTAAAGACAATCGAACTCTTCCAACACCAACAAAGAACACCTCTCGCGCACCGACCAATGCCTCTACATAGGCCTCGATTTCCTCATTAGAAACTTTTCCTATCAGCAGGCTCAATTCGTCCATTACAGCTTTACTTGACTCACCATAACTTCTCATTCACCATCAACACCTTATTGTAAAATTCTTTTTTCTCATGAATCATATCGAACGCTGAAATCAAATCCTCAATCAGAACTTTATGAGTGACCAATGGCTTCAAATTCAATTGTTTGTTCGCTATCGCTTGAGCTGTAACCTGCCATTCATTTTTGGGAAAATGTTCATAGATACTATTGAACATCCCAACGATCGTGCCTTCCTTACGCATAAACTGATTGTAGGTTTTCTGTGTCATCACCATGTCTGAATGAGGATTACCCAATAAGACCACCCGACCAAATGTCCGAATCGATTTTGCGCATTGATCAAAAGCTGCACTGGAACCCGTTGCTTCGATTGCGACATCGGCTAGTTTGCCAGCTAAAGTTTCTAAAATAAAGGCTTCCGCATCCTGCTCTTGACTATTACAGACATCCGTAAAACCCAATTCACGAGCAAAAGCGACTTTAGTCGGATCAATATCCACCAGCAATACCTTCCCAGCACCATTGATTTGTGCCCACTGAGCGACCATTACACCAATCGGTCCTGCTCCGTAAATAACAATAGTATCGCCAACATTCAGCTCGGCCTTATTAATCACGTGCTGGGCAACCGTCGCAGGCTCTACCATTGCCCCTTCTTCATAACTCACGTGATCTTCTAAAAGAACTAGATTAAATAATGGAACAGCTAAGTATTCTTCAAACCCGCCATCTGTTCTTGAGCCAAAGTAATTGTACTTTTTACATTGTGCGTAATAGCCCGATTGGCAGAATTCACATTCGTTGCAGGGCAGCAGTGGAAATACTGCTGCCTTTTTTCCTAAATATTCTTGACTGACTTCTTCTCCGACAGCAACAATTTCTCCGGCAAACTCGTGCCCCAATACTGTTGGAAAATGATACGAACCCGTCACGTATACCCGCGGGATGTCAGAGCCGCAAATCCCGCAAGCCATGACCTGGACCAACACTTCGCCCTTTTTCGGCACGGGCTTTTCTTTTTCAACGAGTTCCAACTGATTGATTGCTTTTAACTCAACTGCCTTCATGTTTTCCTTCACTCCCACTTATTTTGGAATCCCTAAAACGCCTAGATACGACAGTGAGATTCCCAGAACAAAAATGATCAAAATAATCAAATTGATATTTACTTTTTTCCGTACCAGCCAGTAGACCAGCATGGTGATCCCCAATGGAACGAGCCCTGGCATCAAGGCATTGATGACCTGCTCTTGAATCCCTAATTTGACGCCCTTGATATTCAAAATCAACGGAATCTCAATATTCACTCGGGAGGCAGTCATACATCCCACCACCATCAATCCCACCATACTGAAAATCTCCGTCAAACGAGCGATCGTGCCTTCACGCAGCATTGTTAAGATGAAGGATTTTCCTTTTTGATAACCTAAGCGGTACATGTTCCAGCCAAAGCCGATCAAACAAATCTTGTACGCAATCTCAAAGAAGATTGGCCCGACATAACTGCCGTCAATTGCCAATGAACAAGCAATACCAGCTAAAATCGGATAAACGATCCCTTGACTGACTGTATCGCCGATCCCTGCGATAGGCCCCATCAGCCCTGTCCGAAGCGAATTGATCGTTTCATCTGTGATGTCTTCCGCGCCATTGGCACGCTGCTCCTCCATTGCGGCCGCAACACCTGGAATCATCGTTCCAATAAAGGACGGTTCCGTATTATAGAACACAAAATATTTCTTCAATTCTTTCACTTGCCGTTCTTTGTCTTCCGGATACAGCTTCCGAATGACTGGCACCATCGCATTTGCTTGGCCTAACGCCTGCAATCGTTCATAGTTATAAGCCGTTTCACTCGAATAAGTCAGCGCCCAGTTTTTTAGTAATTCTTTTCTCGTTAATTTTGCCTCCATTTATGATTGCTCCCTTCCAGCAGGTTTCATGTCAAGAAATCCATTATTGTAGAACACAAAGCCCATGATGGCAGCGATCGCTGTTACTGCCATAACGTCCAATTTCAAATAAACTGCCAATATGAAGCCGAAGAAGAAGAAGGGCATGATCTTTTTATTTCCCATAAAGCTGATCAGCATGGCGATCCCTAATGCAGGCATGATTGCCCCGACGACTTGCATCGCATCTACAAAGGAATCAGGAATCATGTTCAAAAGATTTTTCATCGGCTCTGCACCAAAGTAAACCAAGATAAACGCAGGCACTCCCGTAATGATAAAATTCAAAATTCCCGAAGGTACATAATTCATCATGCGCATCGCGCGGATATTTCCGTTATCCAAAAATTTCTCTGCACGATGGACCCATAACGCATTGATCGACATCGTCAACTGGAAGGTCAGAATACCGAATAGACTAAACGGTACAGCAAAAGTGACTGCCAAACTTGGATCTGCCCCTGATAAAATCGTCATCGCTGTTCCAAAAACAGCGGCCACCGGCAAGTTCCCCGGCATCGTTCCTCCCGCAGTGATCCAACCAAGATACGCCAAGTTGATATACGCTGCTGCCTGTATCCCTATCAATGGCTCACCCATAGCCAAAGCAACCAAGAATCCCGACCAGATCGGATACAACCACGAGCGCGTAATCAAATGACTCGGCCACCAATTACAAACCGTTGAAATAATAGCAACTAAAATTGCGGATAAAAGCATTTTTTTCCTCCTTTTTCCTAGTAATGAACGAATTCTTGCTTATAAATATTTCGACAAATCAGTTTCTTTTTGATCGGGAATAATGTGAATCACGACTGGAATCCCTTGATCGATCAGTTGTTTGAAGGTGGTACGTTCCTCATCCGATGCCGAAATGTTTTTATAAAGGACGCGTCGATTGGCTTTCGCCCCCATACCGCCGACAACCAGCTTATCGATCGCGATGTCGTTTTTGACTAGCTCATCAATGGTGACTGGTGCTTTCACTAAAATAATCAGGCGTTTATTTTCTGACTCCTGTGCTTTCAAAAAGGTGACCGCATCCTCCAATCCTTTTACGATGATGTCGATGCCTGAAGGAGCAGACATTTTCAATATCTCACTCATAAAATCATCTTTTGCGACTTCTTCGTCAATAATCAAAATTTGATTTGCTCGTGTTTTCTTCACCCACGCTGTCATTACCTGTCCGTGGATCAATCGATCGTCAATTCGTGTTAATACGATTTCGCTCATGTTATTCATCCTTCCCATAATTTTCAAAAAGTTCTTTGATGCCGTCTTTTCCGACTGTCTGGATATAGGTTGTTAATTCGTCTAAATCCATCGTCTCTCTGCTGCATACAGCTTCGATCACCATCGGCAGGTTCACCCCTGTTACAGAACGATAGTCTACTTTGCCTTTCAGCATCTGGTAGTTTTGAGCAGTCACATTGTAAGGACTAGCACCAAAAATGTCACAAAAGACCAAAACCCCTTGCCCCTGCTCCAACTCCAGCATTTTCTCTGCAACCTCTTCTTTGTATGCTTCGATACTCGTCTCATGATAAAGACCCAATGTGTCGATATTCTCCGCCTCTCCTGTAATTAGTCTCAATGCGGAGAGATATCCGGCGGCAAGCTCTCCGTGGGTCAATAGTAATACACCGATCATTCTTCCACCTCCTCGCTTTTATATATTGCAATAAGCGTGCCAATTTACTGAACAATAGAAAAAAAGCATCAAATCAACGTTAAACAGACGGAAATGATTTGATGCTTTTGAATGAACAACTTATTTAGTTAGTGTGCTGTCAATTAAAATCTAGTGTGCTGTCAATACATCAAGCTTGTGTTGACTTCGATCAGTTCCATCATATAACTGATCTCGCTGTCTTCAATCACGATCGCGTACCGATTTTCTAAAGGGATAAGAAGTTCCTTTAAGTAGCTGTACAACGCCGGATCGCTTTGGATGATTTCCTCCGCATCCTCCCGTAAAAATTGCTCCTTGCGAATCGACCGTTCGATCATGTTGCTTGTATGGAAAAGAAACTTGATCCAAAAATCCTCGAAGTTTTCAATGCTATAGCTATCTGCGATTTTCTTCGCTTCGATCTCTAACAAATCATAGATCGTCGCTCCATCTAAAAATATCAAGCTCTCCTCTAAAATACAGATGATCTTGCTTCGTCGATCATCAGTGAAGGGATTGGTATCGTCTTGCATCGCTTTGTCTTGAAAGTCTTCTACGCTGTTCCCAATATATGCACTTTGTTCGACGATGTCTTCAGACAGCTTAGTGATGGACATTTTTGGCAGCAGGGATTTACGCGTCGCTTCAATGACCATTGGTGTCGTCACCATCTTGATCGTTTGTGTGGGGATGCCTGTTTTCTTCGTAATAATATCGCCGAACATATTGAGCGACCCCATATCACTAAGAATCACGACACCTTTGCCTTGATCGATCTTTTGTACCAAAGAAGTGGCCTTTTCCAAGGTATCGCCAACGGATTGCGACAGCGGCATATTTAATCCGACTGCGTGCTCGACATTTAACAATTGATTGGCCGTGTTCGCCAGATCTGTCGCCGCGGTGGTCCCGTGCATCAAGATCAAAACACCAATTTTCTTCTCTGTATACTTTTCATTCATTGCCTTTAAATACAAAGAAATAAAATATTTTTCACTCTCAGGCAATTGAACTTCTAATTGATCAGAAATTTCTCGACAAATCTGCTCAGCCATTTCGATTTCTTTTTCCATAGCCAATTCGTTTGGTTTTTTATGTTCTAAAAAAGAATTGTCTCTAAAGGAATAGCCTTCCGTGATTTTTTCGATCAAGGTATCTAGATGCAAAGCCAGGCTTTTGATGTTGCTGTCGTCTAAGTGATAATGCTTCTTCTGCGCCACACGTTTTAAAATATTGACGGTGATTTCATAATTTTTACGAGAAACGATTTTGAAGATGGCCTGCTGCTGATTGCCTTGCTTTTCTGCTAACTGCTGTGCTTTGCCCTGTATGATCGACTTGAGGGGAGAAAGCGAGCCTTTCCCTTCCAGATACTTGTGGTACGTCTCCAAAACATCGTGGGACACACTCTCTTCCTCATCTACTAAGAGAAACGGGTCCGAATCCCGCTCCTCTTCAGGTGTGAAAACAAATTCGTCAATTTGCAGCAGTTTCAGTTTTTCTCGCATCTCAGCGTTGATCTCAGAAGAATGGGCATAATAGAACTGGTCGATCAAATAGGTTGATAGATGGGACAGTTTTACTTGAATGACCTGGGAGTGATTGGAGATACTATCGACTAACGCATTGGCACACAACAATTGAATATCATTCTTCATTTGTCCGATATTTCCGACTGGATTGTATTGCAAAAAGAAGCGGATCACATCTTCGTTTACTTGCAGTTTGCGCTCAGTCTTTTTAGCCTCTTGCTTAAAACAAAAATAAATCAGTTTGATTTTTTCAGCCAATCCTCGTTCCTTTACACTTGGCATAAAAATTTTCAATGGAATACGACGTAAAAAAGTAGACAGGATATTCCCTTCGATTGCCTCAGTCGTAGCGCCAATAATCAGCACACGAACCTTTCGAGGGTTGGAGGATTCGCCCAGGCGATAATATTCCCCGCGGTCCATGATTGAAAACAGCATCTCTTGTCCTTCTGGCGGCAACCGATGAATCTCATCCAAGAAAAGAATGCCATTGTTCGCTGCAGCGATCAGTCCATCCTTATCGGTCTCTGCTCCAGTAAAGGCATGCTTAACGTGACCAAAAAGGTGATCCAATAGCAGATGCTGGTTATTGGAATAATCTGCACAATTGAATACGATATAAGGAGAATCCTCCTGCAGCTTTCCGGCATGTTTTGCGTATTGGTACATAAATCGTGCAAATGTCGTCTTTCCTGAGCCAGAGGGTCCCGTCAGCAACGAATGCAGTCCAAAGGGTGGATAAAGCAGTGCTGCCTTTGCCTGTCGCACCGCATTTTCCAACGAGCCATCATACCCAATCAGCTCCGTAAAAGGGTAGTCCCCAGGACAGGAATCTTTATTTTCCAGTAATTCTCGAACTTCTTCCACTGTCAAAGATGCCTTCAAGGAACTTCCTTTACCGATCGCTGCTTCGACCAGCTCCTTCGTCAAAAATCGAACAGGCCTGCCAGAAAGCTTGAGGACTTTTCCTTCCTCTGCTAATCGATTTAAATCACGACTTACGTTATAGCGAGCGATTCCTGTTGCCTCTGAAATGCTAGTGGACTCTAATTTTGGTATGCCCGTATCTTGAAGAAAAATTTCTGTTTGTTCACATAAAAAAGTATAGGGCACCTCTAAAAACTACCTTGAAATGAATAAAAAGTCTCCACATGTGCGATAATAGAATTATCAAATGGATGGAGGCTTTTATTATGAACTTTGACTTATTTGGAGAAAACAAGGTCTT